>SNQJ01S0256099.1:0-12527 GCA_010110895.2 Picea sitchensis | reverse complement strand
AATCCCTAGAGTGTGGGAGAAGAGTAGGAGAGCTAAGTGAATATTTCATACTAATCCTGTAGTGCACTTGTAATATACTTGAATAATCTAAGAGGATTTACAAAGAGGAGATGAGTAATATAAATAGGCAAGGAAATGAATTCAAGGCTTAAGTGACATTATAATAGCCACTAGACAAAGTGTTCCATATAGAAGAGTCATACAACTGGTTTTGACTGAGTGTCATTGGTTTTTTAATATATCATGTAGGTATTTTCCCCAAATTATAGTCCCTATTTTACTAGCTATGACTCATAGATGTGGTATGATCCTAAAAATTTGTGGTTCACTTGGAGCCAAGAAACCATGGAGGGTTAAGGAAGATTTGATCCCATGTACTCCCAATTAAGCATTCAAAAATGATTTGAGTTGTTGGGGACATGAAATGAGGCATTCTAAAAAATTATGGTCAGATGAGGGGTTTGGATCCCAAGGAAGAACCAAAACAATTGGAGAAATCCCATAACTTGTTCCCCAAAGGTTCTAATAGATTCAAGAGAGAAATCAAAGGTCAAATACTAGAGTAAAGGTGACAAGGAACTTGACTATTTCCTAGACATCCCAAAAAGGTCATGTATCTAGATGAAGGCAAGGTGACTCAAGGGAGAGTGGTCCAACAAAAAATATCCTTTGTAATAAATCATGAGAGGTAAATGAGTCATCATCAAAAAGGTCACATACGGAAATGACATAGAATTAGGCCACACCTTGACACTTCTAAGTGGGTAAGAGTACGGGAGTACTAAAGTGTTAAATCCATACACTACATATGCCTTCCCACTATTCCTTTCCTTATAACATACAAATTCCACAGTTTAGTACCCACTTAGAGGTGTCATAATGTGGCCTACTTCTCTTTTATGCCATATGTGACCCTCTTGATGATGAATCAGTTACCTCTCTTTCTTCATTACAAAGGATATTTTGTGTTAGATCACTCTCCCTTGAGTCACCATGCCTTATTATAGATATACAATTTTTCTAGGATTTATAGTGGTTACGTAGGGTACCTTGTTACCTCATCTCTTGTATTTAACCTTTGGTCACCAATTTGACTCTATTGGACTATTTGGGGTGCATGGTTAGGGGAATTCTCCTATCGTTTATGTTTTGTTTAGGGCTCCAAGCCCCTTGTCTAACCTGGAGTTGGTTAGGATGCATCATTCTAGGTATCTAATGGCCCAAATTCATTTGGTAACACTTAATTGGGGGTCCATAGTGCCAAACCTTCCTTAACCCTTCATGGTTTCTAGGTGCTAAGTGAACCATGAATTGTTTGGGCCATAATGCAATTGTGAGTTGTGCTTCATAGAACAGATTGTGAATTTGAGGAAAGTACTTGTGGGATTGGTTGAGAAACCAATGGTACTCAATTAGAACCCATGAAATGACTCTTCTGTATGCCCACTTCATTTAATGGCTAGTATAATGCTTACTTAATCCTTGAGTAATTTACTTTCCTATTTATATCACTTCCTTCCTCTTTGTAAAGGGTATTTGATTCCTTTTCCATTATTCAATTATCTTGTAGGAACACTATCAAATTAATTCTAAATCTTTATCTCTCTCTCCTACGTTTCTCCCATGATCTTGGGCTACTTGTTGATGTCATATCCAATACCTATATAGGAATATCTTTCTTTTTGTTTGGTTTCTCCTTTGAAATATTGTTGTTTTTCCTAAGGAATATCCATAATATGTGTCCCCTTCTATACCTTGGATGATTCAACTCTTCTACCTCAAGTGAGGTTCCATCATAACTAGGGAAAAATGGGTACCACCCTTATGAAGGAACTTTTGGGGGACCATCCAACAATTCATCATTTTATTATTTATATGGTATATATAAGGTGTTTTATGAAATTGTATATAAGATGAAGATTGATTTTGTTTTTTAGGAAGGTCTAGTATTGTGTGCATTTTTTTTTAGTGTAAAAGAGCCTCTCTTGGATTCACAAAAGGATACTAATAAATTATCCCTAGTTATCGTGACCTCCTTTGTTAATTTGTTGTAATAATATACTTGATATTGAAACATAATTTAATTACAATAATTAATCTATAACCCTAGGTTACACAATCAACTCTAAAACCTAGATTAATCTATTGGCCTTTCCTCATCTTTTCATCCTCTCTTCCTCTCTCATATGGTTCCTCAGTATTGCCCTAAAACTGAGTGGTGACTCTAACTCTCCTCCCTCCTTGTGGTAGTTTAAGAGTTTGATAAAATTATTTAATAATAAAATAATATTTAGAGAGAAAGAAACAATGGAACTCATACATAGTACACACAAAGATTTACCTCGACAACTCATAACCAATAAAGTCAACAAAATCATAGTTGCACCTCTTTCTCATTGTATAAATAAAAGAAATTTACAATACAATATATTGACATTATGTAGCATCATTCAAACCCAATCCTTTAAGTGGTATCATGTTACAATGGGTTTAAAAAAATGGTACAAAACCACCAAAAACCCATAAATACACCTATAACGACCTCCACAAAATAAGGAGAAAAAAATATTTTCTAGGGGGATCCCACCCCCAATCTCCCCAATTGATGTTGTGACCTTGGGCCTCAAAAACAATTTTCAAGGTGCATAATATATACCTATAGAGAATACACCAATGCAACAATCTTCAACTTTTTGAATTTTTTGCAACATGGTCCATAGTCACAAAATCAACAACTTAATGTAGCCATGCCCATTGATTCCCTACACAGAAAAATTCTTAGTACTCATAGAATTTGTTAATGAATTTGCAATATTTTTTAAGATATCAAATTTCTCTGGCAACACCTTCTCGTGTTCAACCATGTCTCTAATAAAATGGTACTATACTGTAATGTGGTTTGTCTTAGATTGATAAAAAGGGTTTTTTGTTGGAAATATTTCACTTTTACCATCACAATATATCCTTACAACTCTTTATTGGAACTGGACATCTAAACATAGACTTTGTAACCACACCAATTCCTTACTCACATCATTGGTTGGCATGTACTCAAATTTTGTAGTTGAGAGGGAAACTACTGAATACCTCTTGCTGATCAAATTGACTACTCCCCTAAATAGGTTAAACACATAACCACTTGTGGATCCTTAGTGATCAAGATATCCATCCTAGTACACATAAATAAAGCATTTTACATCTACTAATATATTCTATCTAGTCCTTCCTTGGTAGGTTATTGCATAATCTTACATTCTACACAAATATCTAAAAATTCTCTTCACAACAATCCAATGCCCCTTCCTAGGTTTTGGCATACATATTCTCAAAACTCCTATTGCATGAGCAATACTTGATCTAGTATAGACCATGCCATACATCAAAATTCCAATAGCAGTTATATAAGAAACACCATACATGTCCTCTTCATCTTCTTTTGTCTTTGAACATTGTTCTCGAGATAAATTTACACTTGCATGAATATGAGTCTTGATTGGTTTATAGTCCTACATCTTAAAACTCTTCAATGTTGTCTCAATATATTTTCTCTAATTCAAATAGAGTCTCCTATTTAAATGATCCCTCTTAACTTCCATTCCCAAAAGAAAATTTCTAGCATTAAGATCCTTCATATCAAATTAAGAAAACAACTGAGATTTAACATCCTTGATGATTTCCTTGCTATTTCTAATTAACAACATATCACCAACATACAACACGACAAAAATAAAATGATCACCACCTAGTTTAGGGTACACATGTTGATCAACTTCATGAAAAACCTAATCCCAAAATATAACTATCAAAATTCTTATACCACATCCTTGGTGATTACTTCAGGCCATAAAGGGATTTCTTCAACCTACACACCAAGTCCTTGTTTTCATTCACTACAAAATCTTTTGGTTGTGACATATAGATTTATTCTTCTAAATCTCCATGTAAGTTCATTTACTCAACTCTTGTAGTTGAGAGTGCAACTACAAACTACCTCTTGCTCATCTAGTTGACTTCTCCCCTAAATAGGTTAAACACATAACCAATTATGAATGTTTATTGATCAAAATTCCCATCCTAGTCTGCATCAACAAAACCTTGTACGTATAATACTCTATTTGTTCTATTCCTTCCTTGGTAAGAGATTGCATAATCTTAGACGTGACACAAATATATAAAAACCCTATTCACAAAGGTTCAATGTTCCTTCCTATGTTTTGGCACATATTTTCTCAAAACTCCCACTACATGGGAAATGCATGATCTAGTACTAACCATGACATACATCAAACTTCCAATGATACTTGCACAACAAACACCATACATGTCCTCTTCCTCTTCTCGTGTCTTTGGACACTATTCTCCAAGAAAATTTAAACCTAAATGAATATGAGTTTTGATTGCTTTACATTCCTACATATTAAACCTATGAAATATCGTCTCAATATATTTTCTTTGATTCAAATAGAGTCACTTCCCAAAATAAAATTTATATCACCAAGATCCTTCATATCAAACTAAGAAGACAATTTACACTTAACATCTTTGATGATTTCCTTGTTATTTCCAATTAACAATGTACTATCAACATACAACACCACAACAACAAAGTGATCACCACCTATTTCAGTGTACATGCATGAAAAGCCAAGTCCCAAAATATAAGTATCAAACTTCTTGTACCACAATCTTGGTGATTTCTCCATGCCAAAAAGGGATTTCTTCAACCAACAAACAATTCCTTGTTTTACTTCACTATAAAATCTTTTATCTATGAAATATAGATTTGTTCTTCTAGATCCCCATGTAGGAATGTTGTCTTTGTTGATATTATGGTATCTGTGGGAGGTATTTACCTCCACGTGTGAACCTGACGAGAATAGAATACTCTGGGAAGCAAGAAGAAACCCTAATGAGTTGGATAATAACCCTAGAAGACTTGTCGGCTCAAGAAGATAATTTATATTAGGTTATTAGCCTCGAAGAGAAGAAGTCGGCCATAAATAATAATAATATACTGAACAGATAGGAACCCAGAAGGAGAAGTCGGCCCGAGTAAATCTGCCAGAACCACTATAAATACAGGGTGCTAGTCTCTCATTTGACACATCTCAGCAGTTGCAGAGAGCCAGTTCTGTGCAGTGCAGTTGCAGTCTTATGCGCAGGTTTGGAGGAGAGCTGTTGGTGCAGCTGCTGCAACTAGCAGTTACATTTTGGCTTGGACTATCTCTTGGCTAGGGTTTGGAACATCTGATCAACCTTTGTTGATGTGCTATCCTTGGGGAAAGGTGCACTACCCTTTGTATGGATATCTAGCCTAGGGTTTTCTTCCAGAATGATTCTCTGTCAAGGTTAAGGTGCTCGAAGGGTGGCTTCGGCCTATGGTTGGGTGACAAGGGTATTGCCAATGGTAAAACAAGCACACATCCTTCATATTCTAATAGTCTTCACATCCATATTCTCTACTTCAAGGTAAAATGAAAAATAAAATAATATATATATATATATATATATATATACATCTAATAGAAGTTATCTTAGAAACAAGGGAGGAAACCTCACCAAAATCAATCCCCTCGAATATCCCTTCACTACTAGGAAAAAATTGTACTTCTCCACTTTACATTCTACATTTAACTTCTAGAATATCCATTTTATACCAATTGGTTTTCTTCCAATAGGAATATTGACCAAATCCCATGTCATATTTTTGTCCAAGGTTTCCATTTTTTCAACCATGGGCTTATTCTAGAATTCACCTTCCTTTGCTTCAATTGCTTCACTAACAATTCCATGATCATCATCAGTAGAAAAGAAAAATGAAAAATGAAAATAAGGTGGATTAGACCTTTCTATTTTCCATATTTCTCGGGTCTATCTCCTCAAGACTGGGGTCTAAGGATCCTCTTCATTTGGTTCATAATATTTTGTTGAGTCAAATTCTTAATCTTTAAACTTAAAGTACATCCTTTTTGTTTGTTTCTCTCTTGGTTGTTATTCTTTCTTGGGAGAACTTTTAATCTATTTGAATATTACATATCAATTCTAAACAATCTTCCTTGTTTCTGGGTTTTGAATCTTATAACTTTTTACACCATATTTATAACCAATATATATACATTTTTTTCTTTATTTTCCATATTACTCCTTTTCTCATTTGGAACATGCACATAAGCATCATAACGAAAAACTCAATGATGTTTAGGGGAGTGTTTCTCTCCAACCCAATCCACTCATGTAGAGTTTTATCAACTAGCCTTGATGTTATTGATCTATTTAATAGGTATAATGCAATATCCATTACCTCTACCTATAATTCCTATGCCAACCTTGCAAAACTAAGCATACGTCTTGCCTTTTCTTTTATTGTCTCATTCATTATTTCCGCAACTCCATTATGTTGAGGGGTGTATTGAGTTGTCATTTTCCTTGCTATTTCAAAATTCTTATAGAATTCCTCCAACTCATTTCCATGGAACTCTCTACCATTATATGCACTAAACACCTTTATCTTCTTTTTTGTCTAGTTTTCCATAATAACCCTAAACTCTTTGAATTTAATGAAAACCTCAGATTTTTGGTAAACTATATGTAAATGAGATATTGTATAAAGATTTAACCATTTATGTGTTGGCATGTTTACATGAAGAGTGTTCTTGTCATTGATGACAAGAACAATAACAACGATGGCATGTTTACAGGCAGAGTGTGCTTGTCATTGATGGAAAGAACAACAACGACGATGGCATATTGGTAGAAATGACGACAAAAAGGAAAGAAACAATGATAACATCGGGAATGACAAGACCATGATAAATTGTTGTCTACAAGATCAGAAGGATGAGCACATGGCAGAGAGTTGGATTTTCCAGATAGCCATAGGTTATCATGAAGGAAACAAGGAGCGTGCACAGGATTCCTTAGAATCCGTGAGTTTGCAGAAGGAATTAAGATCAGGAGGAATAACATAGAGTTGCACGCAGAGCGCAAGTGTGCTCCAGGGCTAAGGTTAAATTCAATGCCAAAGATCAGGAGACATAGCGGTTTCCAGAAGTACAGACGAGGTCCAAGAGACAGACTCGTAGGAGGAGAAAAGGTCGAGACCCGTGAACACTTAGAAATCTTTCTAAGTCAGAGAGATCAGAAGCTTAGGAGGAAGAGTGACAGTGGTCATTGGATCACCGATCCAGAGGACCAAAAACCATCGTATTGATTGAAATGGAAGGACATAATAAGCAAGGTTTGAGATCTGATATCTCGATCACCTAAATTTCTATCAGCCGTTGGATAGAAATAAGTGGAAGGACAAGATAAGTTAGAGGGCACGCTAATATCAGCGGCTGATAATTGGGCACTCATATCTACGGTGGCCATGGCATATCAGACCCCCCCGACCTTTGTGTCTTTAACCAGGGGGGTCTAATTTGGTGGTATTTTCCATGTGGGACCCTCATATGTGTCACCTTCCTCTTAGCTTGAACCCCCCTCGCTCATTACCACTTACTGCCTAACCCCCCCTCCGAGTAAAACACCAAACAACTCATACATACCACCTCCATGCTCCGATGTCACACTCCACTACTCGTTACACGTCACACTCCACTACTATTCTTTGCTTCCACCTCCACTACACTACGTACACATCTCACCCACATCAACAGACCACCTCAGCAAGGACATGTGGCAGACCACGTCAGCAAGGACATGTGGTAGACCACGTCAGCAAGGACATGTGGCAGACCATGTCAGCAAGGACATGTGGAAGACCACGTCAGTGAGTACACATGGCATAATCAGATGATGACAAGTGTCAAGAGGAAATTGGCTCGTGCCATGTCAACAAGTGACGTAATAAATCTACGTCACTCCAGGAGATTTACTTCAAAAGTTTCATGACCAAAAAATGTCAAAAGTCCCAAAGTTCCGAAGGACAAAGGTCTGAAGTCGCTCTCAACCGTCCAATCTGAATATCACTTCGGGTGAATTCTAAACCATTGATCTAGTTCAGTGGAAGGACAGTGTAAGTGGAAGTGTTAACTGACAACAAGCGGTCACCACTACCTATGACTTATTCAGCAAGTGACCACTCTGGAGGAGAAAGAAGCAACGATCATCCTAAAGTCTCGAAGAGTTGAAGGATCTGAGGACCGTCGATCTGCAAGAGGACACATGTCAACAGATCGTGTACTTCGGGTGAAATTCTCCAGGAGCAAGCAAGTGTAGAGGATTTGAATCTCTCAAAGGTTGAAGTCCTAAAGTAAACGAGGACCATTGATTTGAGGATAAATGGAAGGAATCTGTGGACTCTGGCTAAAAGCATTCTGCGAGAGTGTGAAGGTTGAGAATTGAAATCTCTGAAGCCCGAAGTAGTGAAACATATCTCGGCCATTGATTGAGAAAGGGGAAACAAGACCATTGATCTAGTTGAGAGGTAAAATCCCTGAAGTAAAGGCATAGTCGTCGATTAAGGAGGACAAGTGTCTGTAGATCACCAACTCTGGAAGATTGTCGTACGAAAGAAATGAGAGTGCGAGAATTGAAAGTCTCGAAGGCCGGACTCGCGGAGGAGATCCTGACTATAGATTTAGGGAGATAGGTGTCAATAGATCTTCCACTCCGGAAGATTGTCATATGGGAAAAGCGATATTTGAGAGTTGAAACTCCTGAAGACCGGAAGGTCGGAATCAATCATAGCCGTTGATTTAAGAAGGCTAGATCTGATCCATCAGTTCAGGAGCACCGTCAAGATCGTGAGATCCATGGTCCTGTCGCATTGCGGGGATTAAAGGTGCATGAAATTTACAATGTTGAAGGAGGGCCGCAATCGAAACCACAGTTTTGGAGAAAGGACACTTGGAGCTTTGTAGTGAATTATGAGGCAAAAAGCGGGTTGCCCTCAAACCACCTTTGGACGCGCCTACAATCGCATGGTCACATGAGATCATCGGCTAAGGTCATATCGAAAGAAGGAGATAACAATCGCTAGACCGAGATCGTGAAGTGCTCGAAAGTTAGGCATGTGGTCACAACCATGGTCACATTAGTGAAGGTTAAGGGAGGATCTAACACGTCGCTAAGCTCCACTTCGGATATCGGGAGTTGGGAGAATTGAGATGTCTCATACCAAGATTCCTGAAGTCGCGAGTCATGAAGCACCTGTTGGTTAGGCGTATGGTCATCACTGATGGTCACATGAAGGAAAGGGCTTAGAAACCAAAGAATCCAAATGACTCTCTGTAACTGACGGAACAGAGTGATTGTATCTACTAGAGAATTCAAAGAGCTTCAAGGTGATCGCCAAAGGTGTTCAAGAGTCTCAAAGTAACTGTAAGTGGAATGAAGACTCATCATAGAAACAATTGATAGATGGAAAAGTGTCGAAGACTATAACTGTCAAAGAAGCCAAAGAATCTCAGGATAACGACCACTAATGAAGAACAGACTCATCATAATCGCCAGAGAGAACAAAGAGTTGAGTGTATGATTTGGCAGAGGACTTGGCATGATAAATATACACAGAACAAAGAATATATGGTTTCTTCTTTTGAGATTTATTCATGCTGGTTGAAGCAAGTTGTGCATAGGAGCTGAAGAACACAGAAGAGGCATAGAGCAAGGAATGGAAATGGTGCACAGAGCATAAAAAACATAAGAAATACATAGAAAAAAAAGGCATATCTAAGAGAGGAATAGAAATTCGAGGTGCGCATGCAGAGACAGAGCAGAAGAACATAAATCGTAAGAAGATGCGAGAAGGAAGACACTAATGCAAGCAGAGCAGAGAAGTGTAGCAGAACAATGATGAAACTGGTAAGTCATTGATAAATATTGTATCATTGTAATAAATTTCAATAACAAAGATTTATATCTCAGGGTGGTAGGGTCGTGCTAGGGAGGACAATTGTCCTCATAGTTTCAAGTGGGTGCTTGAACACAGGGAGTTTCAACTTCCATCTGGTTGCAGCTAGAAAAAATAGGGTGGTAGGGTGGTGCAAGGGAGAACTATTGTTCTCTATTATACATGTTGGTGCCTATGTAACTGGAAGTTGATGCTTCCATCCAGTTGGTGCTGGAACACTCAGGGAGTTGGTGCTTCCTTATTGTGGGTGCTAGAGAATCTAGAGATTTGGTGCTCTCAACAAGTTGCATCTTGTACAGGTTGGTGTCTGTGTGACTGGAAGTTGGTGCTTCCATCCAGTTGGTGATGGAACACAAAGGGAGTTGGTGCTTCCTTCTAGTGGGTGCTAGAGAAACCAGAGAGTTGGTGCTCTCAGCAAGTTGTTGCTTGTAAAATAGAGAAGGTAGCCTCAAAAGGAGTTGGTGCTCAGAAGAATGATAATGTACAAGAAATAAAGATTAATTATCATATCAAGAAGAAGAGGTTTTGTCCCTTTATGGGTTTCCTCAGGAATATCTGTCTCTGTATATTTCATGTGTGTGATTGATGTTGAATATTCTATTGCTTACTTCCCTACGTTATTGTGATCATCATTGAGTGTTTTGTAATGAGTTTAAAATGGGCATAATTGTTTAAGAACAGTAACAACTGATTCACCCCCCCCTCTCAGTTGTCCAAAAATTTGTATCAGAGCAAGTTCCCTTTATTTAAGGGTAGATCCTAGAGCTTAAACATGACTAGCCATGAAGGAACTTCAACCAACAAGGTCCCTTTGTTCAATGGAACAAACTTTGCCTTATGGAAAGGTAGGATGAGAATCTACATAATGGATTTAGATGCAAATGTCTGGAATGTGGTAGAGACTGGTTATGTAAAGCCAGTTGTACTAGCTTCTAAGGATGAAAATATAGAATTCAGCTTCAACACTAAGGCTATTTTGAGTGGGCTTGCAGAAGAAGAATTTGTAAAATTTATGCACTTAGAATCTGCCAAAGAAATGTGGGACAAACTCATTAGCAGTTATGAAGGTAAAGAGAAGGTAATGGATGCCAAGCTTCAAACCTATAGATTACATTTTGAACAACTAAATATGAAAGAGGATGAAACTGTTGAGAAGTACTTTCTGAGAATTGAAAAACTAGTAAATGCAATGAAAGGGCTTGGTGAAAAAATTGAGGAAGCGTCTTTAGTTCATAAAATTTTGAGATCTCTACCAAATAGGTTCAACCCAAAGGTCTCTGCTGTAGAAGAACTTAATGTTCTAAAAGTTCTACCTTTTGATCAACTTCTAGGAACGTTGACTGCATATGAAATGAAGATAGGTCACTTTGCATCTAAGTGTCCACACAAGAAGAAGGACTAGAACTCTGAAGGTGAAGAGAAGTACAAATCCAAGAGATTTGATAAAAATAAAAGTTTATGTGTAAAAAATGATGACTCTTCAGGAGACACAGATAGTGAACCTTCTTGTGAAGATAAGGTTAATGAATTTATTCTTATGGACAAAGAGGATTATGATAATAAAAGAACATGAAGTGATGTTAATGATGAAGAAGTTGTGATTGATATGGAAGGTGAAATAATCAGTACTTTAGAAGATATTGACAGAGTCAGACTTAAGAAGAGAAAACAAAAACAGTTGTTGATGCAGTTTGAAAAGGATGGTAAAAAACCTGATGAAGACCTTGCCCTGCTAAAAGTGGAGTTAGAAGAGGCAAATAAAATTGAGGACACTCTGAAACAACAGTTATCAGAGAAGAAGGCAAGATGTGAAGCCTTGGAAGAAGAGGTAGTAAAAACCAGAAAAGAGATGGAGAAGTTTAAATTATTGTATCTCCAAAATATTCCAAGCATTAAAGCCTCAACAAAACTAAATGACATTCTAAGCAAACAAAGATATCCTTTGTTGAAGAGTGGTTTAGGGTAAGTAAGTGGTTCAAAAAACAAACAACTACAAAGCAAAGAGAAAGTAAATATGATCAAGTTCCAAGTTAGCAGACAATCATACCATGCGAGTACTCTGTCACCAAAAGCTAATAAAGAAAAGATGATCCCTGATAAAAAACAAAGATATCAGAAGATGGAGCAACAAATGCCAAGAAGAAGGCCATTCTTCAGGTACCAAAATTTCTTCCATGGTTACTATTTTTACTACTCTAATTTTGGTCATAAGATTGCAAATTGTCAAATTAAGTTTAGAGACATGCAACTGAGGAGGTCAAGAAATAAACAATCTTTGCAACATAAAACTAAACAACCAATGAGTAGATAACATTGCACCAATCTATTTGACCTATTGAACAATGAAATCAAATGCTATAACTATCATAACTTCCGCCACAAAGCTGCAAATTGCCACCTAAAGAATTACAAAGTAGATCCAAGGATAAAGCTCTTAGCTAGAAATACCAGCACATGGAAAAAGAAAGATAGTGAAAAATGTGGTCTAGTACATTCATCTCAAAAACAAAAAGACCCCTGGAATATAGACAGTGGATGTTCCAAGCACATGAATGGAGACAAGGATGAGCTTCTGTCTATAAGTAAAAGGAAAACAAGAAATGTGACCTATGGAAATGATGAACTAGGTAAAATCAAGGGTAAAGGGATGGTGAGTTTGAGTAATGGAAAA
>SNQJ01S0256097.1:0-12527 GCA_010110895.2 Picea sitchensis | reverse complement strand
ATTACATTATCGACCCACGCAGGGGTGCGGAAATTTCGTTTACAAAAAATTTGCTGGAGCATCAGATGCCCAAGTAGAACCAATACTGTCTTCATCAAATTTGCATTTGGTGATGTATCTTCATGGTACATGAGTTGACCCCTAGTTGAATAGGCGGTCAACACCTTGTACAGAAGGTTTTCACCTTGAAGATTCTAAAGAGTGTTCAGAGTACAGAAGGAAGCAATGATACAAATTCATGTTTCTTCGGGTCCGTTGATGGTCAACTAGTTGACCATGCCTCTAGCAAAGGGGAGGTTCAAGATGCAAAGGAAGCAACTTGTGATTGGTGGAGAACACTTTCCTCAATAGGCTTGGGTGCAAAGAACAATTCCACAAAGAGGTACAGTTGCAGAGCGCCATTAATGGTGGCAACAAGCAAAGAAGATCTGGGTGTTTGCAGAAAAAGTACTCCAGCGAGATTTCATACAGCAATCTATACAACAACCTTAATGACAGAAACAATAATGCACCCTCCTTTAGCAGATCCATACAACAGTGAAATAGGGTGCAGGGACATTTATGGAGGAAAGAGTGATAAAGGGCACATTCATGCTTTTGGATGCATGTGCCTTCATTAGTTTAGTTTCAATTTAAATGTTGTTTTATATTTAGCAATTCAGTTCTATTTCTAACTTTCCTTTAGTTAGTAGTTCAATGCACAAATAGTTATGGCGCTTTGCATGTGGAAAATTTCCAAGAATAAATGGGGCATAGATCCCTAGAAGAAATAGGTGTATGCATGCATATTTGCACTCTCCTCTAGTGGTCACACGTTCCTATAGTTCTTTCAATAAGGTTGAAGACGCTAATCCCAAGCCCTGGAATAGATCTAGGGTTTCGGTTTATTTCAATTAAGGTATTGTTGTGCATGTGTCCAGATTCATTGTACCTTCTAGTCTATAAAGGAGAAGGCATGGGTATAAGTTTTATTCATTCAGTTTTTCAGTGTAGCAAGCAGTGGGTGAAAGGTAGAGTTCGAAGCTTTCTGTGTAGTTCCCATTCACTTCCAAGAATAATAAACAATGATGTGATTTCAGTGATCTGTGTACTTGCTGCAACTTTCTTCAGTTTGCTGTGTTTCAGTGCCTAGTAAAAATCAGAGTGAAATTTTGATAGAGATTTTTGTTTTCTGTTTTTCTAAGTAAATAGGTTAGAAATTAGACTAGAGCTGTTACCATGTGCTGAAGAATTTTAAAACTTTTTTCTTTTTTGCTTTTGGCAGGAAGCATGAGTGCAAGTTTTGTGGCAATTGGAGGGCATGTCCTTTTGTGTTTTTTTTCTTTTTTCTTTTTTGTTTTCTTTTTCCATAGTATGCAGTTTGGCAGGAAGCATGAGTGCAAGTTTTGTGGCAATTGAAGGGCATGTCCTTTTGTGTTTCTTTTCTTTTTTCTTTTTTGTTTTCTTTTTCCATAGTTACCTTTCAACTGGATCGTTTTAAGAGTTAACAGCCCTGAATAGGCTACTATAGAATCACCTACTTCCTTTGCTCTACTCTAATATCCCACTCCCTTGCTCTACTCAAGTATGGAATAGTAAATCAATATGATAGGAACAAAACCCCTTTCATCCCTTGCACGTCTTGACTGCAATTAAGGTTCCAGTTTTTGCATTTCCCAAATACCCATTAGGGTTACAATTTGTGACCCTCTAGTATATTTTTTGAAGACTATTTGAAGACCATACGTGGCTAGCTCCACGTGTGAGTTATCAGAGTTGAAGTGGCTTCCACTTGGCACTGTGGTGGTCAAAGCATAGGTTCAATTCCAGAGGCCATAACCTTTTTATACAAACTCCAATTAAGGTGATCTTTGGACCATTGGTGAGCTCTTGACAATTGCTAACCTTGGCCAATCAACTACGCTAATTACGCATTTTTTCAATCCCAAAAGGTGAATTTCCATGCTCCATACGAGCAGTTTTCGATTTTAGCTCTGCTTAGTGGATTTCAAAATCAGTCCTTAAAGAAGGCCCCTACAAGTCCACAACTCTAATTCTTCGCCCTATGAGTACCAAAAAGTATGACAAATTATATAGTGATCCATTCCAAACCATACCTCCCCGATTCGGGAGGCTTTTATCCCCAAATAATTTTGTTGAAGAAGATAAAAAACAATTTCCTCAACTTTCTACCTAAAGTACAACATGGCCTTGCTTGGAAGTTGCCCTTTTAAGCCAACCTACCAAAGTTCTTGCTGACCCATTCTAGTTGATTGGTCTTCTTCTACTAACTTTGCCTAAGCATCTAGTGCTAAGTCTTCTATGGAAGGTAATACTTGCCCCTCATTCTCCTCATCGAGCATGGATGGCTCATAGAATTTTAGAATCTCCACATTCACTACTTAGTAAATGTCCATGTCTATAAGATTATTTCCTACTTATTCCAACAATCCAATAGGACCCTATCTTAGAGATTCAATTTTATTACCAGGTCCCTGCAACCTTTCCTTGTTTGGGTGCAACTAGACTCAATCTCCTACCTTGAATGTCTTCTTAATTATGTGTTGGTCATGCCTAGCCTTGTATTTTTTCCTGCGATTTCTTCAATGTTTCATATACTTGCAAATGAATCTACCTAATCTTACCTATGAAATTTTTAGCCTTTAGTGCTTCTCCTATGCAATCTTCCTATTCTCCCCATGTTGTCCATACACGACTTCTAAAGGTGAAGGTGGTAAATATCCAAAACTAATCTCAAAAGGAGACTTGATAGTGGAAGTGTGCACTACTCTATTATAGGAGTGTTGAATCTGGATCAGATTCTCATCCAAGGTCTTTAGATGCTTTTGATTGTAACCCTCAAAAGTTGAACCAATGCCCTATTCACCATTGATGTCTACCCATCCATTTGGAGATGAAAAGTTGTAGGATCTCTTTAGTTTCATGTCCATCTACACCCATGGTATAGTCCAAAAGTCACTGAGAAATCTTGTATCTATGCCAAGATGCTCCTTGGTATCCCAAAGTGTACTCAAACCCTCCCAAAGAACAAGATTGTTACATCTTTCTTGATGGTCTTTTTACAAGGCATTAAGATGCACATCTTACTAAATCTATCCACTACCACAAAAAGATAATCATGTCAACGTTGGTTCTTAGCAAACCACCCACAAAGTCCATGAAGATACTCTCCCATGACTTAATAGGCACTAGTACAGAGGGCAGTATAGACCCTTCTTTCTATTTCCAAGTTTACCAATACAAGAAAGTATGCATCCTCTAATGAACCTAGCTACATCTTCTTGCATTTTGGGCCAATACACATACCTCTTCAATTTGGCTAATATTTTTCGAACAATAAAACAACCTACAAATTTGGAGGTATGTGCCTCTATTTTAAGTTGTATTATCTACCTTTAGGCACGCAAATCTTATCCAACTTGTAGAGCAGCAAATATTGGAGATGGCAATAAGTGTTGTTGTTGCCTTCTATTTCATGAATTTGTTCTTGCAATTACTGAAATATCTCCTTAATGTCCTCATCTCTTGTGTATTCCTCTTTGTTTGCATCATGGGTGAAAAGCTCCATGTCCATAAGAGCACCCAAAATTGTAATCTTAGGTGTTAGTGATTTCGATAGCATGTTTGCCAACTTTTCGGTGTGGCCCTTCGTATATTTGATGATGAGAGATGAAATTGAAGCAAAAACCCCATCCATTTGTAGTGTCTTTCTTGTTGAAGCTTACTCCAACCCTGCAAGAATTGCAAGCATTGATGATTGGTGTGGATGACAATCTCCTTACCCCTCAGATAGTGCATCCACTCCTTAATATCTTACACTAAAGCATAGAGCTTTTTGTCATAGGTGGGGTAGTTCAAGATTGCTTACCTCCTTTATTTGAAACAATTCAGAATAATAACATATTTGCTTACCTCCTTGCACCAAGACTACTTTCAAAGAATACACACTTGCATTTGTCCCCACTTTGAAGGGCTTCTACAGATTGGGTAATCTCGGGACTAGTGTTTGATTGATCTTACGTTTGAGTTATTCAAAATCCTTTTGTTGATTCTTTCCCCATTGGGAACCCTTGCCATTGATTATTATTGCATGGAGTGATGTAGCCATGACTAAAAAGGATGCTATGAACTTCAAAAGGTATCGGGTTGCTCCAAAAAAGCTCCTTACTTCAATGACATTAATAGAAGTTGGCCACTTGATGATGGCCTCCATCTTTGCGGGATCAATCTTGAGTTCTCCTCCACCAATCACATACCCTAAGCACACCAGGGATTGTCAAGCAAACTCACATTTCTTAAGGTTTTCCCGCAATAGATGTTTTCTTAGAGTCTAACACCCACAACAAATTTGAGATATGCTCTTCCCAAGGAGAGCTAAAGATTAAAATATCATTCAAGTACACTATTACAAATGAATCTAGATAAGGACCCAGTGCATCATTCATCACATAAAAGTAGTTGGTGCATTACCTAAAGCCAAATAGCATTACTAAAAACTCAATTCTACCTTCCCTTGTCTTGAAACCAATCTTCCATGTCTTCTTCTTTAACTCAACCTGATGGTATCTCGATTTGAGATCCAGTTTTGTGAAATACTTGTCAATGATGCAACTTTCAACAAATCATCGATCCTAGGTAGAGGGTACTGATTCTTGAGAGTGATCTTGTTTAAAGCTCTATAGTTAAGATGCATTCTCCAAGTCCCATCCTTCTTGGGAACTATGATAATAGGTGACCTACAACGTGAGGTACTTCGTCATATGACTCCCTGCTCCAACAATTGTTGCAACTACTTCTTCACTACATTTGCTTCTAGTACGAATTGCATATACAGTCCTATGTTTGGCAATGTAGAGTCAGGCAATAGTTGTATCTCGTGCTCCACTTCACTCTTAGGCAGTATCCCTTTAGGCTCTGGGAACACTTCCCTGTAAGACTACAAAAGCTTCTCCATCTAGTGTTTCTACTCTTTGGAACATCTCTCTAGAGATGCCTTCACTTCCACCAATTCATCTCCTTGTTGACTTTGTGTCAAGAAGAGTAATAAAAACTTCATACTTGAGCTAATCAGTTTCTTGGCTTGGTTAGCGCTTACCATAGAGATCTTGGATTTACCTTTATGTGCATTGACAATGAAGGACTTACCATCCTTGATCAAGTGGTATTGATTAGCTCTCCACATGAAGATAGCATCCTTCATATACATGTAGGGACTTTCCAACACCACAACACATACATCAAGTGGCACCACATCTACCTCCACTTCATCAATAATTTGCATTAATGGAAAATTTGATCTTGCATTGCTTGGTAACTCTCAACTCCACATCCTTGTTCACCCATCCCAATGGATGAACACAAGGATGATCATGGACTTCCAATCTAAGCTTACTTACCAATTCATTTGCTATGAGGTTGGCTTGTGGACCAATGTCAAATAGAGCATCCACCTTGGTCTTCATGACTTGAATTTTAATATGGAAGATTTTGGTCATCCCTTCTCTTCCTTGTGAAGGAGGTTGCTCATGTTCACCTCCCTTTGCACTATAGAACATGCAATATTTTCATCTACATCTAAGTTGCTCTCAATTTGGTTCCTTGAATCCATCCTTAACATGTTTTTATTCTTCTTGATCTCCTTGTTACAATTCCTTGAATTCATCTCAGGATGTATCTTCCAACACTTGTCTTTAGTATGACCATTATGTTACAATGGTCACAATGGTTATTTGACTTCTTGAATTCATGCATGATGGCAAAAATATTCTTTCCATTTCTTCTTTCCCTTCTCGAAAGCGCCCTATTGATCTATTTGTTTGCAACCACTTGGTTGTCATTTCTTCTTAACCATTTCCAGACACTGTGCTTGCACACAACCTTAATCAATGGTCTTAGGCCTAAAGAGTATCACTTGCCTCCTTGAATGATTGTGTAGACCACCAAAATACTTGATGACTACATCTAGTACTTGGGAGATATTCCCAATTGAAAGGCTTGTTTTTCAAACTTGGTAGTGTACTTTTGCACACTGTACCCTTGTTTCTCCCAATCGTAGAGCCAATGAATCCTTTGGTCCTCTTCATTACCCAATAGGGTAAAAGTGGAACTTGTTGAGATCTTTAAACACTTCCCACTTAGTCATCAGTAGATATTCCTCCAATCTAAGTGTTTCTATAAATCTTTCCCACCAAGTTTGGGCATAACCCTCTAGCTTAGATGGGCAAATGATATTATCTTCTCTTCTCCTAGGTTATGCACACTAAAGTAGACTTCCAATCGCTCAACCAATGATTCAAATTCACAGCACGATCTCATCTTGATAGGGCTTGATGTCTACTTTGGATTCCACTTTAAATACATGCTTTACATGAGCTTGGATTTTTCTTTCTCAGACTCTTTTTTGCCTTCAAGTTTGTTGCTAGATCCAACATACTCATTAGAACCAACAAGCTCCAAAGGGTCCAAACTTGCTTTCTAGAACTTCTCTCACTAATGCCATATTCCTAGAGATCTTGGAGACTTCCTCTTCTAGTGTTGCAAATCTCTCCTCCGAGTCATTCTTTGGAATATTATTGTACTCGTCTTCCATGACTAGGGCATGAGGTTGTTTTCCTTGCCTTCCTTACATTGATCTCTAGATCCTACAACTATTCCACAAAAACCCAAAGAAAATCACTCTAATACCAATATGAATTATAAACCGATGTGGATATGCTACAAGAATGTAGTGCCCCCACTACTAAACCCAACAAAATCTTTCTAATACCCACTAAATTAAAATGCATGCAGCATGTTAAAAACGCCCATGCATCTAACAGAATTTTTAAAACATGAGTGCAGCTAAATTAACATTCACACAACAGCATATAAATGATAAAAACTCAGAGTAAAACACACAGCAACTAAAACCCATATTTAAAACAATGAATAGAGATTAAACACTTATCTTTTAAAAGTGAATGTGCAACCAGTTGCAGAGGATGGACATTCCACCCAACCATAGCCTTACTACTCCAAATCTTAGTAGCAAAACACCCCTGAGCTAGGGTTCGGAATCCAAAAGAAAGGGTGTCTCTATTGTCCACTCACAACCCAAAATATCCCACAACAAACTAATTTTCCTACAGCTATCTCGATACACTAACTTTGTTCCCCTCAACCTACACAACCCAAGGAATGGGATCCCCCTTCTCAGCACACACTCCCTCAGGCCTTCCCACTTCCCTCCAGGGCTCGAGCACAAGTTGTCTAGGAATCTCTATTGTTAGGGACTCCAGGGACTTACAGCTGCAATAGGAAACTCTTAGCTACAACCCATTTTCTCTATGGTAATTTCCTACACAGAAATCTCTTCTACAGGCCTAACATCCTTCTTCATGCAATTACAGCTCCCACAAACCCCGCTATGGTTGTCTTCAAGCTCCAACACTCAGCACTCTCTTGTTGTCCCAAAAACTGATTGTAAAAACTACCTACAATATCCATTCGAATTTCCCTTTTACCCATGCATCTTGACTCTCACATTCTCCAATGTTGATTGTACTCAGCCCCATGCTCCCAATAACTATGTGAGGTGACTTTTCACACCAACCCTCTTACATGTATTCAATGATTAGGGCTTTGATACACTCAAAAGGAAAATAAAAGGTTCATACAAATAATAATTTTAGAAAATGGGTTGGGATTAATACACATGAATAATTCCCTCTTGGAAACCTTGGACCCCCCCCCTCTTGTGGAAACTTAGCCCCCATTAGTTTGTCTGTGTTCGTCTATAGTCGGCATTACATTTTATTTTATCATTTCGATATACAATGTTTACATATTACATCGCTTGGCCCACGACCATACATTGTATTTACATTATACATCGCCAAAACGGGGATGTTACATTCCCTTCCGCCTACAATTTGCACCGTCCTCGCTGCACAACACCATAGTAGTAGACATGTATAAAATTTACACTATAATACTTGATACTTTCTCAAGTTCACAACTCCGACAGCAATTCTAACCAACAATCTCTTGTTCCCCCCAACCTACACGACCGAAGGAAGTGTACCCCCTTCTCTGCATCACGGTCCCTCAGGCTATACCACTTCCTTCCAGGGCTCCAGTATAGATTGGACAAGAAGTCTCCAAGATGTGGCTCTAGGAACCCCAACTACCAAAATGGAATCTTGCACACTTATATACAAATATACATTCAACTTTCTTCAAAATTGCAAAAAATTGTGTGTGCTCCTCCCGCATGGTCTCCTCGTGCTCCCAAGTGGCATCTTCAGGACAATGGCAAGTCCATTGGACCTTTACCAAGTTGATGGATTTGTTCCTGATCACTTTGACTTTTTCGGTCTAGGATGCACACTGGCTCCACCCAAAAGCCCCCTTCATGCTCCACCTAGATCAGAGTCCAATCAATCACGTGGTTAGGATCAAGCACATATTTCTTCAATAAAGACACATGAAACACGTTATGAATTCGCATGGATGCAAGCAAGTATGCAATTGGGCCTATCTTCTCTAAAACTTCAAATAGGCCATAGTATCTCATTGCCAACTTTGGGCAACTTCCTAATCTTAGCAAACTCCTCTTAGCCTTTCCTTTTAAAAACACATGCTTGCCCACTTTGAATTATCTGTATGTCCTGCTTTTATATGCATAACGCTTTTGTCTATCCTATGCAACTTTTAAATTCTCCCTAATCTTCACCATTTGTTCTTCCATTTCTCTTAGAAATTATTAATTACTCTGTCTATTGGGTTACCCCAACTTACTAGCGTGTTGCATTTCCTACCATACAAGGCTTCAAATGGGCTCATATTCAATGATGCATGGTCCCCATTATTACCCATTATTGTAAGCAAATTCAACTAGATGAAGGTAGTCTTCCCACTTGGAAGACTTCTCCATTACATACATTCTCAACTTATCATCAATTATCTAATTGGTCCTCTTTGTCTATCCATTTGACTCTGGATAATATGTTGTATTGAAATTCAAATTAGTCTCAAATCCCTTAAACAACCCCTTCCAAAATTTAGAATTGAACTTGGGATCTCTATCTAACACTGTTTCCTTAGGCACACCATGTAGCCTAGAAATTTCCTTCATATAAATCTCTGCAATATTGGTCACCTTTGTGAGTCGTTTTCACAGAAATAAAATGTGCAACCTTTGTAAGTTTGTCCACCACTACCATGATGGAATCATGTTGCCTTGTTGTTCTTAGCAACTTGGTGATAAATTCTATTGTAACTACCTCCCATTTCCATTCAGGAATGGGCACTGGATAACAATCCAACTAGATGTTTGTGTTCGGTCTTCACTTTCTGAGATTCCATGCACCTAGCTATGTAATCAGCCACATCTTTCTTCATTCTAGGCCGAAAATATTGACCTCTTACTGTTGCAATTGTCTTTTGGTATATTGGATGGCCAGCATATGGTACATTCTGCGTCTTTTTTAGCACTATATCTCTCAATTCCTGGGTGTTAGGAACATAAACTTTGTCCCTGAAAAAGAAAATTCCATCATCTTCTAGTCTATAGTCTTTAAATTTCAGTAGTACATTTTCCTATTGTAAGCCTTTCGTAACTTGTGCATAATGTTGATCTGATGCTACAGCTTCCAAAATTCCACTTTTTAAATCTGAACAATACATGCTAATGGTTGTAGTATGCATTTCATGCACCCTCTTGTTGAATGCATCAACCACTTTATTCTCTTTGCCCTTGATGTGCTTGATGTCAAAGTCATATTCACTGAGAAATTCTAGCCATCTAGTTTGTTTGGCATTTAGTGTTGGTTGCTCAAACAAGTTTTAAGTTCAAACCGCTTTGATCTGTCTTCAAATCAAATTTTCTTCCCATGAGATAATGCCTCCACATTTTTAATGTATGAACTACGGCTGCCAACTCTAAGTCATGGGTAGCATAATTTCTTTCATGTTCATTAACCTTCCTTGACACATAACATATGACATGCCCATTTTGTGTAAGGACTCCAGCAAGCCCTTTCTTGCATGTATTTGTGCACAACAAAATTCTCATCTGGATCTGCAACCTTTAGAATAGGTGCACTGGTCAATAATTCCTTCAAGTGTTGGAACTCTCCTCACATTTGGAAATCCATTGAAACTTTGTTCCCTTCTTTTGTAGTGAAGTGATTGGATGTGCAACCTTGGAGAAACCTTCAATGAATCTCCTATAATATTCAACTAATCCCATAAAGGACCTCACTTCTGAAACATTATTTGGTGTTGACCAACTTTTGATTGCTTCGATCTTCTCAGCGTCCACCACTATGCCCTCCTCTGAGACGGTGTGGCCCAAATAATGGATTTTCCTTTGATAGAAAGTGCACTTGCTTTACTTGGCATACAATTGGTGCTCTCTCAACACCTGTAGTACCATCCTCAAATGTTGCTTATGTGCCTCCTCTGTCTTGGAGTATATAAGAATATCATCCAAGAAGACAATGACAAATTTGTCCAGATAATCTCTGAACACTCCATTCATTAGACACGTAAAATTAGTTGGTGCATTTGTCAGAGCAAATGGCAACACCAAAAACTCATAATGGCCATACCTTGTCCTGAATGCTATCTTGTTGGTGTATTCTTCTTTGATTCTCACCGGATGGTAAACTAACCTCGGGTCAATCTTAGAAAATGTCCTTGCTCCTTTTAGTTGATCAAAAAGATCATCGATCCGCAGTAGAGGGTACATGTTCTTTACCATAACCTTATTCAACTGTCTGAAGTTGATACACAACCTTAGAGTTCCACCCTTTTTCTTCACAAAGAGTATTGGGGCACCCCAAGGTGAGACACTTGGATGTATGTACCCCTTCTCAACAACTCTTCTAGCTGCATCTACAACAACTCTAGTGTGCTCATTCTGTAGGGAGTTTTGGACACTGGGGCAGATGACACTTGGATGTATGTACCTCTTCTTCAAAAACTCTTCTAGCTGCATATGGAACTCCTTCAACTCCAGTGTACTCATTCTGTAGGGGGATTTGGACATTAGGACAGCTCCAGGAATTAACTTTATAGAGAAGTCAATATCTCTTTCTGGTGGCAATCCTGGCAACTCCCCAAATACATCTTCATATTGCTTCAAAACTAGATGATCTTTATATTCCTCTATTGGCCCTTCCATATGAGAAACATATATTCGGCACCCTTTTCTAGAACTTTTTTTTCAGTCGCAATGTTGAAATCTCTCTAACAAATATAGGTCTTGGAATACTTTGCACCATCCTTGAATTCTCTTCCTCATCAAGGCATGTGAAAGCCTTGTTGTAACAATCTAGGACAACACCATGTTTGTCCAGTGAATCCATACCAATTAAGCAATCATATGACCCAAGTGGTATGATATTCAAATCTACCTTAGTGTTAACTCCATTCATGCTTACTAGGCAATCCTTGACAAGTTCATTAATTTTCCTTTTGGTTCTAGTGGCTAGTTTAACCAACCAAGATTTTTCATGCTTACATCTCTTCAATTTAAACCTTTCAACTATTTTTGGATCTATATAGCTATGACTAGTTTCAAAATCAATCAAAATAGCTATGGACTAATTATCAATCTTCCCTTCTACCTCAATCATGTGGGATCAGTAGTCTGCTTATCTATTGTCCAAGACTACATAAATCCTTGACATGCTCTTTCCCACGTCATCCACTATATCACCTTCCTCCATGTTATGCATAGTTCTCATCTTCTCTCCCTTGTGAGGACAATCCTTATACAAGTGGTCTCTTTCACATCCCCAACACTTTATGGGTTGTTGTCTTGGCCTTTTCCTCAAGGAATTTGTAGTTTTATGTTCACCTTGTGTTGGTTTCCCTTGTTGATATGCTTGAGAGTTGTATCTAACAAAAGGCGGCTTGAATCCCTTCTTTATCTGATCCATCTTGCCTCTCTTCTTATCATCTCAAACCTTTTGGAAAGTTGGCCTTCATTTATTCTACTCATACAAATACTTATCCTTCACCATGGCTACTTCCAAAGTTCTAGGCTCATCAAAATGGATTTTATCTTTGTAAAATGATGGCAACCCACTCAAGAACCTCTGGATTTTTACCTTCTCATCCCTGATGAAGTCCACATACCTCAAAAGTTCCAAGAATTTCTTTTCATACTCCTCCATAGTCATATTTCCTAGCTTGAGCTCAAAGAATTCTTACATCTTCTTGTCGTAGTAATGCTTTAATAAGTATTGCTGCTAGAAATATCTACTGAACTGCTTTTAGGAAATTCTTTTCTCATCAATATGCTTGACCTGTTTCAGCTAGTCCCACCAAATGGAATCTTTTCCCTGTCTTATCCCCGATATCTAGGGATAACTAGGAGATCATGTCTCGAGGCCCACATGGTCCTAGACATGGAGTACTGAGAGCAGGAGCGACTTGAGCATGGCCCTTGAGCGCCCATCTTTCTTCTTCTCAGCCAGACTTGTCCAGTCAGCAGTACCAGCCTCCATCACTACCGGCTTGGGCTTGCATCAGAGAGG
>SNQJ01S0256095.1:0-12527 GCA_010110895.2 Picea sitchensis | reverse complement strand
GTCTTGTCAGTTTGATATTTTTGTCTTCATTGAAAGATCGATTTGGGTGTTTGTTGTGTATTTCTTTTTCGTTGGTTGCTTACTGTTTCTTAGTTCCATCCCTGTTGCTTGGTTTCTAAGAAAAATTAAAGACATTTTTTTTTAAGTAATTTTTTATTTGAAAATATTGGCATTCAAGTATTGAAAGAAAATGAATAGAGAATTTGCATTGTCCATGATTGTTTGATATTACATTTCAGAGAAGATCATACACCGTAGTTCACATTGTTCCAGAAAAATCCTATTTCCCTCCTGTAAATAGGATTCATCGAACACAATTTGTATCATTCATCCCTATTTACGCATTGTTGGGTCAGAGTCTCACACAACATCGGTTTCATTTTCCGTCTCCTTTTGAGTAACAACAACCTTTAATAATATTGTGCAATTTTAAAATTCAACTAGCAACTTTTTCTATGGCTCTTTTACACCAACATTAGCTAGGCTAGAGCTTTGGAATAGGCAGTGAGACACACTCTCCAAAGTACAAAACACACAATAGTATCTTGTGATAAGGAGTATCAAATTTCATTTGCAGTATTTTGTTCTGGGAAGCCCTTCTCACACAAGGGTCAAACCTGAGCTCGCATTGAGATTGACAGAGTTACTCACCCTGCTTTGTTGATATCGGTGTAGAGATTGCACATATTATGGGATTCACTTGAAGGTATACCCACAATGATGAGTGGAAACCTCTCAAGCTGATTTCAGGCTATATACCTTGCCCTTGCATGTGGATCGGACTGTCGACTATTCCCCTAGGCATTATTGTTTTTGGTGGTAACCTTAGTAGCCTATCTTCTTAGGGTCTTACACAAGGTGACTGTGAAGGGGTAAGTCTTCACGGTACCTGGAATCAACGTTGGTCAGATTCACTCAGGCTCCTTGGAGGGTATACCCACGATTGTGTGTGGGAGCTTGCACCAAGGTGTAAGTCCGTTAAGCAGGTCGTCAACGTAACTTTTCCACCCTGGCCCAACCCCTTCTTGTCTCGTCATTGCGATGTTGGATTTCATCACCAACTAGTGACTTCGGAATTAGAAGGTCTTGTTTGCTTAGTTTTGCTTCCTAGATTTTATTAACGCATGCTATTTGTTTACCCAAGTTGGCCATAGAATTTCTTTCGTAAAATTCTAACTAGATCACAATTGACCCTCCACGCTGTTCACGTAGAATGCAAGGCCTACCCCTAGAAGATATGGAAGGTTCTCAACCCTTGCCTACCAACCCACCGGAGGGCTCTCCTCAACAGAGTGAAGTCCAAGACGTTGCCACTCCACCAGTGGAAAGAACTAACTCTTTAGAACGGTTCCAAATTACCAATTCTCGAGAGGACTTCCGACTTCCTTCCAACTCCGAGAGACGTATTGTTCGAGTAAATTCTTCCAGAGATATAGTTGTTTAGTGTTTTGGATTACCAACCGCACCTTTCATAGGACTTGAAGGTCAAGATCCTTTTTGGACTATTGACATTTTTAGACGAGATCTCTTTAGCTCAGGTGTAGGTGTTGATATCACTGTCGCACCTGAGCTTCCGGAAACATCTGATCCAGACGTAGTACCTTTTACTACTGCCTATTATTTTCCTGGTACAAATGCTCCGCTAGCTAACCACATCTTGACTAGCCCTCTACAAACGGTCCATTACACAATGGTCCCAGATACTACGAGTCCTCACACCGGGATTACAACGGCTAGCCAAGCCCCCATTGGCACACCGCTTTTGCCCAGATTCACCCCAACACTTCCCCCCAGATATCATGCGTTGAATGCTTCAATTCCTACTCCTACACAAACCTTATCCGAGACTCCTGGCGTTTCCACTCCTTCTGGGCACCATCTCATTCCTGGTTTTGTTCCAACACTTCCTCAACCCCCTTTCAGAGGACCTCTTCCATCCTCTATCGGAGGCACCGAACCTAGTGGCACCATCCCATGTTTCACACCTAATTACCAGATTCCTATTGGTGGACAATTTCACCAAGGAGGCCAAACCCAATCCCCTTTTGCAGGACAAATCCCAATAGGGACACAACCCTCGATTGGAGGGAAACTCCCACTGACCCCACCCTATGGACAAAACATACCTCCATCCTTGGTCCAGTATTGGAATTATTTTATTCAACATAATCCTCACTCGACTGGGGGGCAACAGCCTCAAGCTAGCTCCATCATACCCCCTAGTACAGGCCAACCATATCCAGACACGTCTAATCCTATTTGGGGCTCGAACTCTCAACCCCACGCCCCTGTTCAAGGGTACAACCCTATGAATTACTTGCCTCCAAACCGACAACTGAATTTTCCTGGATCTTCGCATTATATGCAAACTTCTTATGGTCCCACTGGTCTACCGATGAGACTCCCTCCCCAAAGTCACCAGTACCCACATGTGAATAGAGAGTTACCCTTCTTAGCCACCCTGGACCTCCCTGATCTGTCGAGGATTTTAAATGATTCGGTCCGTCACTCTCCTCAATGGCCTGCCATACCAGCCAAACTACCATCCGACATCCCCAAATTCGATGGTAAACTAGGAGAGGACCAGAACAATCATGTAATGACTTTTCACCTTTGGTGCTCATCCAACTCCTTGATGGATGAATCTATTCGTTTACGCCTTTTTCAACGAAACCTCACAGGTTCTTCTGTGAAGTGGTATATAGAATTCCATGAGGCTTCTTCACTGACTTCAACACCCTCGCTATGGCTTTCCTCACCCACTACCAGTTACCGATCTACTACGAAATGAGAACCTAGATTTTGAGTTCTTTCAAACAAACCAAAGCCACTCATATCTTTGATCACATTCATGAGTGGTGACGGAGACGACGTCTCATCAAACTTGAACTTCCCGATCAGTTGCTGGCATAATGGTTCACGAAATCATTCGTGAACGACATATATCATGACATCTCCATGAGTGGAGTTGTCACAGAAGAACATACAATCAGTCGTGCTCAATACCTCGACCTCGTTTACTCATATACATGTACTCTTTACGACTTACTCCCTGACGCACCTCGTCCTTCTACTTCTGCTACTTCAAATAATACTGCTGCTTCTCATGCAGCTGACAGTGTGATTGGCACTCTCCATGCCCAACCTCACTCCTTCCAAACCTCTAGAAACAACCCAAAACCCATTTCTTCTAATGTTCAAAATGCTTTGTGTCCTACCCCTCCCATCGACAAGACTTCTGAGGTAAACTCTGTTCAATCTACTCCTGTCAGCAAAAATAAATTCAAAAGAGGAAAGGGTAAGAACAAGGAGGATAAAAATAATCCACAATCTGAGAAAACCAAAACACCACCTATTGACAATAGGGATAAGTGCAAACCCTGATACCCTTGTCTTATCTGTGGTGATGATCACTACACTAAGGATTGTCCACGACGAGCCGAGGTCACTAAGTTCCTTCAAGGGACCATGAAACCCCCCACTCCGACCGTATTGTCACAACCCTTCCCCTCTCAACAACAAGCCCAATTGGTCATTCATGACCAACCTTCCCCCTCCAATACATCCTATTTCTTAATGTGTACAAGTGATTCAAAGAAGAATGACATCACACTTAGCACTCGAGCCAAAGATTATGCTTCCTCCAAAGAAAAGGTTGATGCAATACCTCCTTCCTTGGTTCAACCATCTCCCATGACTCCACCTACCAATGGTCCTCTTCATATCAAACGACCGAGCCTAGATACAGTTCTTCGCCCTCCCCCAAAAGGTGTTGTTCGAAAATCGACTTTCAATCCTCATGCACGTGCCGCCCAGAACTACAATATTGTCGAAGATCTGGCCCAAGCACCGTCTGTGATGTCAGCCGTCGAAGTCCTTCAGAGTTTTCCTATACAACAGAAGACACTATTGAAAGCTATTGGTGGAATCGACCCTACAGATACGAATTTAATAATTTTTGACTTGGAAGATCATATTCCAAGGTTACCCCCTCAACTCGCATTCCAAATACAAGTTATTGTCTCCGACAAAAACATTTGTAGAACCGTTATTGATGAGGGTGCCTTGACGTGTGTCATGTATATTACCTGCTGGAAAGCCATCGGCTCTCCTCCTTTGACTGAATCCCACAACACCCTCAAATCCTTCAATGGCTCTGGTTTTAAGCCTTACGATGTCCTCCCTTCGTTGCCTATTACGTTAGAAGGAAAAACGGTCAACGTTGAAGTGGAGGTCTTTGACGCTTCTCTCGATTACAACCTTCTACTTGGCCGTAGCTGGATCAATTCCATGCATTCAGTTTTGTCCACTCTTTTCCATGTCGTGCATTTCCCACATCAAGGAAAAGTATTTACCGTAGACCAATTGGCCTTCTTTCACTCTGACACACATACTGACAACGTACCTTTCATTGCAAAACCCCTCCCTGGATATGAGAGCGTCGGAGTGGGTCTTCTTAAAGATTTCTCTTTGATGGGTACTTTCCCCATTCCACCACCCGATGTTCCACATCCATTTGTCACCTCTATCAACATGATCTCCACCTCTGTTCAAAGAGCCCCTGCATCTTACGATATGTGGATGGTACCCAACCCCGACGATCATCTTCATTATGGTGACGAAATGCCTTTGAGTCCAGTCGAATCCAGTTATCAAGCCATTCAATCGACAACCCCTTCTACCCCCTCTCTTGGTGCTTTATCTCCGGATCCATTCAATGTCATTTTTCCTACAGATGAGATGATTATGTCTGTTATGTCCATGGAAGATACCCATTGGGACGATGGATATCTTCGTTCCATCCTCTTCCTGGAACAATGTACCATCGAGGGTTACCAACGACTCTAGACCCCGTCGACCGTTGTCATCATTTCTACTATTCCCGAGTCTACACACGATATGTTCTACGAAGGGAACTTAAGTAATATCTCACCCACCATTCCCCTCGACATATCCATAAAACCTGGAGTTGTCGAAAATGTGCATATCAGAGCTTCGTGTTCCCATGACAAAGTTGTCACCTACAAGTCTCTTTTCCAATAATTTCATGACTTCTTCGCATGGAGCTATGAAGAAATGCCGGTGATTGACCCCGACATTGTGGTACATGAGATTAAGACATACCCGGGCGCTAAACTAGTCTGGCAACGACTTCGTCCGGTCCACCCACGTAAAGCAGCCGCTATCAAGATTGAAGTTGAGAAACTTCTCAAAGCTGGCTTTATTTACCCTATGGCTCTAATTGACTGGGTTTCCAATCTTGTTCTGATTGACAAGAAACAAGGCACAATCTGTGTGTGCATTGATTATAGGGACATTAACAAAGCTTGTCCTAAAGACAACTTTCCTACCCCCTTTGTTGACTAGATCGTCGATGATTGTGCCAGAAGTGAAATATTCTCTCTGATGGATGGTTTCTATGGATATAATCAAATCAATATCATACCCATGGACCAACACAAGACCACTTTTATTTGTCCTTGGGGCACTTTTGCCTACCAGAAACTTCCATTCGGTTTAAAGAATGCCGATGCAAATTTTCAACGTGCTATGTCTTACGCCTTTCATGATTTAAAACACATTGTGCAGCCATATCTCGATGACTTACCCACTCATTCCATGCACCGTGTAGATCATCCAATACACCTCCGCGCCATTTTCCTTCGATGTCGATTTTACCACACGCTTGAATCCCCACAAATGTGTTTTTTGTGTAGAATCTGGTCGACTTTTGGGATTTATTATTTCACGTCAAGGGATCAAGGTAGATCCTTTGAAGTTCGAGGCGATTCTCAATCTCCCTCCTCCTTCCTCACTTCGCCAGTTACAAAGTTTGCAAGGAAAGGCAAACTTTCTCCGTTGTTTCATCCCAAACTATGATGAGCTAACTCTTGGATTTTCGTGAATGCTCAAGAAAATTTCTGAGTTTGTATGGGATACCACTGCCAACAAAGATTTCGAAGCTTTGAAACTGTCTTTGACATGTACCCCACTATTCTTCCCACCTGATTACAGTTGGGATTATTTCCTCTACTTCACAGTCTCAGACTATACCATCGCTATGGTTCTCGTCTAGGAGGATGATTCTCATGAAGAACATGTCATCTATTACTTGAGTTGGAGTCTCACGACTACCGAAACCAAGTATTTACATGTTGAAAAATTGGCCTTGGTAGCCGTCCAAGCAGTTCAACGTTTCCGACACTATATCTTGTCTCGCAAAACTACGGTAATTTCTATCTGCAACCCTATGCAACACATTCTTACGCACCAATTTCTAGGGGGAAAATACTCCAAATGGATCGTAATCCTCTAGGAGTTTGACTTAGAATTCGAACGTGCTAAGTCCGAGAAATCCTTGGTGTTTGTTGAGTTGATATGTGACCTTCCCTGCTCTGAGACGAAAAATGTAGCAATAGATTCATTACCCGATGAATCCCTTTTCCTGATTAGTTCCAATGACCTTTGGTATGGAGATATCATCATATATCTCCAGACCTAGACTTTTCAGCCCAATTTGTCTAGCACTGACCGCCGTTGAATACGCTACCAAGCCCGTAAGTATATTATTCTCAGTGATACTCTTTATCGTCGTGGGATTGACTCCGTTTTTCGACGTTGCCTCACGTTTGAGAAAGTCGAGAAAGCCCTAAATGACTGCCATTCTAGAGCCTGTGGTGGTCACATGTTTGGGTATGCTACTACCCAGAAGATATTACGAACAAGGTATTTTTGGCCTTCTTTATTCAATGATTGTATAATTTCCGTCCAAAAATGCCATGCTTGCCAAACCTACAACAATAAAATACGATCACACCCTGCTCCTCTACACCCTATGGTCTTCGTTGGTCCTTTTTCAAAATGGGGTATCGATTTCATGACATGTCACCCTCACTCAGTCGGGGGGCATGGATACATTATTGTATCCGTAGATTATTTTATGAAATGGGTCGAGGTGATGCCAACATTCAACAATACCGGAAGGACTGCAACATTATTCATATTCAATCACATCATTGCTTGGTTTGGTTTTCCTCAAGCTATCGTTACTAACCATGGTAGCCACTTTAGAAACTTCATGATGTCCGAACTCACTGAAAAGTTGGGTCTTCGCCATGACAACTCAACACCCTATTACCCACAAGCCAACGACCAAGTTGAAGCAATAAACAAAATTCTCATTACCATGCTTCGATGAATGATAGGGATTTACAAAACGAGTTGGCACACAATGTTGTTTTCAACATTATGGGCTTATCGGACATCCATTAAGTTTGCTACTGAGTTTACACCATTTCAGTTAGTTTATGGTCTAGAATCCATCTTGTCGATTGAATGTGAGATACCCTCCCTAAAAATAGCTGTCAAAATTCTCCCAAATACTTCTACCAAAGAAGAATATCTATTGTGTCTCATGTAATTAGACGAAACCTGTCGCGATGCCACCCTAGTTATAGAAGCCTAGAAGGAACGCATCAAAGCCCAATACGAAAAACATGTCAAGCCACGCGTTTTCTCCGAAGGTGATCTAGTTCTCCTTTACAAACAAGATTGAGATATGATAAGAGTCAGAAAATTTGAAGCTATGTGGTGAGGTCCATATATCGTCAGACGAGTTTTGGAGAAATGAGCTTACGAGTTAGTGGACTACGACAATATCCCTTTGAGTGAACCCATAAATGGGTTGTACTTAAAGAAGTACTATGCTTAAGATCACCTGTGCATGAGTGCTTGTATTTTATTGTATCATACTTTTTGTTACTTTAGTATGCTTTTTCGTTATTTGGTCTCTGCCCTCGACCGCTTATCTTGCGTTGTGCTTAGTTTCTAGATGTCAAAGTCTTCACCACCCCATATTGGCTTCGCCGATGGCGCTAGCCGTAGTACTCAGAACCTTGCTTCTGCTGCATGGGAAATTTACGTCCCTACAAATAAACTTATCAGTCTACGAAGTGTGTGCCTTGGTCATGCGACCAATAATATTGTAGAATATAGCACCGTCATCGAATTGTTGATTGATTCTATTTCGCTTGATATCCGCCACCTGGTTATACGACTCGATTCGCAGCAAGAAGTACTACAATTAAGTAACATCTATGCTATTTGAAGTCCTACTTTATTATGGGTATATTTATGAATTCACCTCTTGGAACGTTATTTTGATTATATCAAATATCAACACATTCCTAGATGTCTAAATACATTGACTGATGCATTAGCTAACTATGTGTTAGATAGACATTTGGGGCATTTATAAACCAATCACACATCACATGTATAACATAACACAAAATAAACCGGTAAAAGCTGTATATATGTATATAACGATCAAAAGTTTTTGCAAAAAGTTTCTGTCCAAGGATCAAAATCTCAAAATACGAAGCCCATAGCTTCTACAAAATAGCGTCACGGATGACGCTCACGATAACACACAACTGCCCGGGCCACCCTACGAAGCAATCGACTAAGAGACTCGGACACTCCCACAGTATGGCGCTGGTAATGTCTCAGAATCTCCCCAATGGAAATATCCGAGACATCCGTGGTCAACCCCTCCAAGTTCTGTTCCATTGCATCGTAGTCTTCGACATACCATCTCGCCACTGGAGCCGCTTCTCCTCGCCGTTGAATAGGAGATGTTCCTGGAGTTCGATATGGCTCCACATCTGTGTCATCAAAAATAATTTTTTTGATTAGTTCTTGGATAAACATAAAAACATTTCATATGATAAAATTTGCAAAAACATTTAAAAAGAACAAAATGTGTACTTCTTACCTAAGTCACCCCAATGAGCATCCTCAGGCAGGGCCAAATCCGGATCCCCTCGGAAATCCAAACCAGCATATGCGTAGTCGTCGATCATTAGCATCTGGGGCCTCAACCAGTAAAAAAATGAATCATTATACTTGATTATGGGCCCTGCTACATGTCAAGCCATGAGGTTGCACCACCTCAGCATCCTCGGATCCTGTGGGGCTGGTAAACCCCAATCAACCTGTAGTCGCAACAGTGGGACCCTCTCGAGGAAGAATGACACCAAAAGTGATTCGTACCCAAACTGCTTCAAGTCACCCTTTCTGCACTTCGTCAATTGTCTCTTCATACTGCGGAGAACTGCATCCGACCAGTTGAAGACTCGAGGCTCTGTGCACTCTATGGCGTATTGGAAATAGCTCTGGAGAGCCATGCGCTGAGCCGCGCTCCCAACCATGCGTGCAATAGTAAACAAGATGGTCCGTAGGGTCAAATCTTGGACCCCCCATATAGCAACCTTACCTTTTCTTCTCTCTGCCTCAGGAACGCAATACTGATGACAATACTCGCTCATAGGGAGTCCGCCGCCTCTACCTTCGGTCAAAGTAGTGTGGTATCCACGTCATGACAACCCCATTAGAAAATAGATATCCTCGATATCTAGGGTCAGCGTATGGACTCCCACATGAAATAACTATTGATCCACATCCCACATGTGGGCCACATATTCCAACAACCTGAGTTGGGCTCTCATGCCCGGAATCTTGAAAAATTTCAATAACCCACAGTCCCGGAGGACAACAACTGTACCCGAGTCATTCCTGACAATGGCATCATCCTCCTCATGTTCTCTTTCTTTCCATTCCAACATTGTGATGGTCAAACACTTGCAAAAGAGCCATGAGAGGGAAGTCGACAACTTGTTTTAAACTTTTGCATAATTTTTATTGAGCAGGGGAGCCTTTTGCACAATACGATATTCTCGCAGGTGCCCTGAAGGCCACCTGCGAGAATCCTAGATTCTTGCAGGTCCCACATGACCCACCCGCGAGAATGCTTAGGCGCATGTTCCGACCCTAAAATGGACTCAAAACCCAAAAAATTGCCAATAAAAACTAAAAATAAACCATGGAAAAGTTAGAAAATCAAGAGATTACCTCGTTGGCTGAAACGGTTTGTCGAATGATCGCTTGTGCCTCCCGCAATCGAGCAAAGAAATTTGGGGGAAAATGAGGTATGTTGGGCAATTTTTGGCAAAATCACAATGAAATGGTAAAAAGCCTCTTTTACCCATATTTATTCACTTTTTACTATTTTTTATTGATTTTTTATACTTTGTCTATAAAACCTAATACCCTAATAACCTTGTGAGTGTGGTTTTTTCGCAGATATCACAACTTCGAAGTCCGAATGAGGGGGTACGGGTGTTTTTCTTTTGTCGCATGTACGACTTCTTTTTTAGGGTTTTTTAGAAAAAACCTCGAGCTCAGTCTTCGTTCGTTCTCGCGCTTGAAAATATATGAGAACATAACCGAGTATACTTTTTCTCGTCTTTTCGTACTCATCGTGGTAACACGAAAACGACAAACGTAAAGGAGTATCCTTTAAGCTCTTTTCACGCTCCATAAAAACAAAAATATGGCCGAACGATCTTGTTCTTTTCACACTCGTTAAAGTATTTGAAAAAACGTTTGACGGACGATAGTTTATCACTTTTTCAGTCTCGTCGGACTCTTCTACGAAAAAGGAACTGAGAGAGTTCTCTTTAAGTGTTTTTTAGACTCTCAAAACATGAAAAACCCCCGAGTTTTCTATCTTTGGACTCATTAAACAAACATCGAAAGACCCGCAATGGGACCGAACCACTCATTCCTAGAGTTCGTTAAATATAATCCAAGGGACTCATTCGAAGGATGATCTTACATCAACAAGCATATGTTATCCTCCTCAAGTTTGTGTAAAAATAAAGAGGTACTCACCAGAAATGGTGGGGGAAATTTTGGGAAAGGGATGTGCTTTTGTATTCATATTAATGGCAGTAAGCATCTCTCTTGAACATGACACCCCCTATTCGTCATTTGAATCTGGGTTGGGAAATCCATTTGTCTCTCGTTCGACTTGCTACAAGGTCATATCTTGGGTCATCTTTGAGTTAGTGTTGCCAAGTCCTTGGTCATGTCGTTCATGTGTTCAAGAGAAGTTCACACGAGACCTCTATTGAGTCGGCCATCTGCAGTTGTCAATTCTTACTATGTCGGCCTTCCCTGTGTCAGTTTCAACTTGTATTCATACTTTGTTTCACCCTCAAAATTTGTTACTTATTTCGTGTCATTGATGGGGGATACATCAAGGCATTCCTGTGACGAGTCTTGTTCCATCAACTCCAAATTGTTATCCGGAAATGAGACTTAGAAATCATTTAGTACCTTGGAACCTACATGCCTTAATGATAGGTCTCTTCGCTTTCGACAGGGGTTTCACATCATTGATCCCTGATTGAGAGATTCCGCCGAGTGCTCGACTTTAGCTCATGCATTCACATTCATTTGGATTTTACTTTGGTACCTTGGGAGTCATTGACATCAATGGTGATATCCCTCGCACTTGTTAACGGTTTTCATCAATGACCGGTAATCAAGTGGTTTCTACCATGCTCGACTTCGGCACATGTAATCACATGGCTAGATTCATACTTTTAGGTGATGGGATTGAAGACCCTAAGTCTCATCTTTTTGATCCAGGCTATGATGGAGTATGTATGATTTGTATCGACACATAGATCCACTTTGTATGTCACGTGGCTATGTCTTAATTCAAGTCTTCTCACATAGATCCATAGTGTATTCCTGGTGGCTATGTAGCATTTTGACGACATTGATCCATGGTGTATGATTGGTGGCCATGACCTACGTTTATGATTCCATTCATTTGTGATCTGAGCATGAGAATGCCTACCTTAGAATTGGTATTATATTATGCAGATGCTTGGTTGTTTACAAGTTTCCAATTAGGTGCGCTCCTTGTTTCTGACACACACACGCATTTTAAAAAGTATTTTGGCTGTCACAAGTTACGACCTCATACTTTGGGGGGAATTCTGTTACACATGATTTTGGTCACTATGGTGATGTCTCTACTAGTGATGTATTCTGTAATGCCCTTGCCGTTACGACAACCACTCTGATAACCGGTGCAATTTTTTTTTTGTGTAAGGTGTGTGCGAGCGTGTAGAAGTAACAGACACACTTGACTCTACGACGCCACTCGACCACCAACAAGATGCAACCATGATGTTCATCACAAGAAGACTGAAGGCACACAACGAGTGACTGCAAGCAATATACGACCATCGACATAAGGCGCACCACGCAAACATTTAACAACATACTGGGTTATGCACAGTACGAACACAGGGGGAAGAATCCATAGTAGTAGACCTTACTATTTCTACACAGGAAAGCAGGGCGTTTAATCTTAGTTCACTGCTCCAGAGAGAGCGAAGGTCAGATAGGCTCCTGGCCGACTGCTCATGCAGAAACTAGTAAACTCCGTTAGGTGTGTCGCAAGAGTGGAAACCCTGCCTTTAAAGGGCCTGAGACTCTTGATACAACACTAGATTCTTTACACGGAAAAAAATCACACACAGACCTATCTCCTAAGGCTACCTAGGGGTGCCTACATCCCACCCGACCCAAGCAGACCAAGCACCAGAGGGTGTACCAACCAAGTACAACCTTAATTCAAATGAAAAGCAACCCTCATTACTAACTCA
>SNQJ01S0256094.1:0-12527 GCA_010110895.2 Picea sitchensis | reverse complement strand
TTAAGAGATTGTTTTAAAATTCTTTCAAAAAGTTGTTATAAATATCATTAAATTTTATGTCATTGAAGATTATTGGACTTTTAGAAAAGTAAGAGATTATTTGGGTTTCTTTAAAATGTTATTTCAATACTTGAAAAATATTACGAGAAGAGTTCCAAGATCACTAAAATTTTAATGACTTAGAAGTTAGGAAGGTGACAAATATTTTGAAAATGAAATCTAATTTAGCTATAAGCAATGCACTCTACGACAAAGTGCTTTTAATTGTATTAAAAAACCAATTCTATATTTTTTATAGTTTCCTAAAAAAATTATTAACACGCTTGCATTTTTATTTTACCTAATCAATAAAAATTCCTTGAAAGTCAAAATAGTAATATAGTATGTTTTTTCAATTACATTTTATATACTCTACGCATATGTTATCCCATATATTTAATTGTTTAATGGGAAATGAGTGGATTCTATAAGATATCTCTTATTTCTACAAAACATTTATCTATTTTAGAGAAAAAGAACCCAAATATTTAATTGGAAACAAATTATGTTTTGAGCATCAACCATGTTACTTACCAAGGATTGTTAATTATGTCTTTTAATTAGTGGTTAAGTTTTCCGAGTATTTATTTTATTTTTCCTTATTTAACAGTCATATACTTAGTAATTTTGAAATTTTGAGGCTAATAATCAATTCTTAAAACCTTCAAATTGATAAATAAGTTGAAAATTTACCCCTATAAATATATATTACTAGTATTTATTTATAGATTATAATAATTTTAAAAAGTGTAAAGAGAAAAATATAATATTATAAAATCTATAGAAAAGGCCAAATGCATTGTATGGTGATTTGCATGATACATAAAAGCAATAGTGAAGTGTCCAATCTCTTGTAGAGAGTTTGAATGGAATATTCGTAGATCTTATCTATAAGGTTATTTATCCATTTTCCATGTGTACATGATTTGATGAGTGTTATGAAAACCATGAGTGTATTGGTGGATTGTTGACATTTTAGGATCCATGCTCGGGATCCATCTTAGGGACAAGAATCACAGTTAAAAAATCGAAGAGGAAACAACAGTATAAATACTAAAGGAGAAAAATAATAAACAACCAAGAGGATTACATTTGCATCTAATTCTTTGGATTTCTCCTCTGGTTATGGGTAGGCCTAGTCTAAATAACGTTGATTTATTCCATTTGTTTCTCGCCTTGTGCTATATATGCGCGAATTTTGGAAGAATGTTACTTGTTCGTAATTTAAAAAAAATCTAAGTCAACTCTCCTTTTAATCTTAATCCAGGATTCTTGTCCCGAAGATGGATCCTCATATGGATCTTAAACTTTTGACAATCCATTAATATGCTTTGGCGTTTCCAAACACTGCTGAAAACAATCCTCACCACATAAATCTCATGTACATATGAGATTTATGTCACATAAGAGAATTCAAAATGCCTTGGCTTGAAAATAAATTTCAACACCTACAACATACTATATGTGTGAGAGAAACAAAACATTATTTGATTTTGAAATTTGTCTAAAATATTTTCTAAAGCATTTTTTTTATGGCTACATGTTAATTGTTAGGGGTTGTCCATCAAAGGTGAAATATTTTCAACACCTAAACCATACGATATGTGAGACAGAACAAAACAAACCATTATTTGACTTTGAAAACTAACTATTTAAATGATGTCACTTATGGGAATACTACATGGGTGTGGAGGTTAACACTCCATCCCTAACCACTCAACTAAGACCCACAACAAAATACTTGATATTAAAGAAGCATCATGATGCGTTCTTTTTAATTCATTTGTTCAAATGGTGTTGTTGTGATGTTGGCAGCAATGTTAGTAGTTCAATGTGCGAGGAGGAAAACAACCCAAACATAATATCTATAGAAAGAGTTATTCATGTGTTGAGAGTGCCATTGAACAAGTAGCGAAGAAAGACATTTCCACATATCCAACTCTAATTGCATCCATTTTGAGGATGCACTTCCATGACAGTTTTGTGAGGGTATGTAAAATTTGGAAATATGGTAAGAAAATAAACTTAAATATTTTAATGGTGTTTTATTGGACTAAGAGTAGAAAGTTGATATTTTAATGGTGTTTTATTGCACCAAGAGTGGTGAGATTCTCTACAACTCAATATGGAGGAGATGTTAACAATCACGAGAAGAAAAAAATGAAATAAAAAAATAAATAAATTGTCCACAACAACAACAAAAAAATTAACAAATAATTCCTTATGTATATGTGATAATATCTAAAAATTAAATGTAGATCCACATTAAAAAACGAGCTACAAAGCATCGAGAGGGACCAAATTTCTTAAGGTGTAATTTATTGTATCATTTAATATGAATGAAATAATATATGGCATAGAATTAAGTAAAGGGTACACCTTAAGAATTGACTCTTTCTGTTAAGTGATGAATCTAAGATAAAGACAGATATGCAGCTCGTTTTTTATAATCTAATGCGATTTCATAATATTATTATGAAATTGCATTGGATTCCTTTGCATGATGTGGTGAATGAAAACAATATGGAATTCTATGAACCCTCATTTCTTGACGTTAATGTCATGTTCTCTCATCCTATCGAGTTAATCCCTGATTTATAGCCCTAATTTATCCAAGACACCTTACTTGACACTCTTAATACCACCACTCATCAACAACACACCTCTTACCTTGTTGGGCACACATGTGAAAATCCTACTTAGGATAAATGGTTGGCCGAGAGTTGTCCTTTTTAAGCATTTCCTCATTTGTTAATGAGGAAATGGGGACACTTCACAAACTAACTTGAGGATGAATTAGGAAAAACAAAATGCAGTTAGCGTGAATGCTTAAGGAAGGTACACTCCCTCGGGGAAAGCTGGATTCTTGGAAAGTCAGGTTCTCAACTTGTCTGAGGAGAATAGCAGTTGGTCTCAGAGTCCCAAGGAAGTATTCCTTTTGATCTTGAGTCTTGTTGCACTGATTTATTGAGAACCTTCATAGCGTTCTCGTAGTGAGTTGGCCATTTGTGCTGGATTCTTATCCCATTGATAAATAACTTTATAACATGCCTTGCACCGTGATTCCAGTGAACAATCATTTGGACTCTTTTAGAAATATAAAAATACTTTGATGGAAAATTCTTCTCGAAAGATAAAAACAATTAAAAAAAATGGAAAGAGGACGATTTCGTAACAATGCAAAGTTGTTAATATGACAACGTGGGTAAAATGTTGTTATTTTTCTACATTAATCAACAACCCCGAGTCGGGTGGAAAGAGCACATTCTGCTTCCCACTCAGGAGGGAGAAAATAGTAAAGGCAGTAACACATAAATATGTATGGAAGTCTATGTGATATCTCTGCTATAGTATCTGATACATGTCAATGGAAAGTAATGCAATTATATTTTTAGTACCTAAAATTGTTGATGGAATAAATCGGATTCTTGTGCTCCTTCTCCTATACCCAATTTCTTCATAGATTACTAGGACCGGAAGTATTATTTAACTGATTAACAGAACTCCACGAATTAAGCAATATAGTTGAGTGTTATGTGAGCCTTATGGGTTGTGTTTCTGAGTGTAGATGTATTCCACATGAGTATATAGTGTGTGTCTCATCAAGCATTCTTCTTTCTCATCTACATTGTTGTAGTTTTCTTCAAAATCATTCATGTCTGGGCTGCGAACTGCGTGTTCCTTAGTTTGAGCCCTGCCCATGGAAATCTACAATTTGAGACTGCAATTTGAGGCATTGGCTCCGGATTATTACAAATTATTACAAGGTTAGGAATTTGATGTAAGCTCCCTTAACCGTCATAGCTCATTCAACCAACTGAAACCGTCTGCCGTCAGCTCATTCGACCAACCGGAACTGTATTTCCATTAACTGTTTAAACCACCAACAATTCATTCGGAAACCAATCCGAACTATTACTCAACTACCACAACTCATTTGGAAACCAACAGGATGTAACTACTTTCTTGTTGGGAGCTTCTGGAACGGTCCATTACTCCATATGGTTCTCTACCTAAATATGTGGAACAATTAACAGTTAGCCAACATAAACTTGATGGAAGCTTGGCTATAAAGATTTAGTTTTTGTCCCTAAGCTTGCTTAATTCAATCAATCCCCTTCAGTCTTACACCATCAATCAGAGTGAGTGGAGCTTGGAAGTACCATACGGAAAGAAAAACTAGTGTAGAACTCGGAAAACTTCTACAACAATTAACCAAACTCAAGCAACATCAATGGACGGAGGTATGATCCATTTTGGACATCTAAATTTTGATTCTTTTGAAATTCCCTATATCTAATAAAACAAATGTAAATATAAATAATGATATAAGCTTAAATTTATAAAAAAAAAATCATCAACATTATTGTATAATGTACATAGTATTTATACACCCTCTCCTACCTTGAAAATTAGATTAAGCAGACCACCACCAAAAGGCAATCCATTTTGTTTACATTATAAAATCATATGTGTAGTATTGCTTTGATTTAGAAACAAATACAAATATGGAGACAATCCTTAAAAAACAATATGCACAAAGACCCCAACTTAAAGAGAAAGTGGACTATATAGTCAACTGCATGGAGCTATGGATTTATAGTCATAGGCTTTGTAGACAATAGAAAATGGAATTGTTTATGTCGATGGTAAATACGAACTTGATTTCATGAAGACAATGTAAACATGGATGGTACTTATGATTTATTTTGGGAATAAAAATATACTACTAAGTGTAATTAATGAGATTTAAAAAAATCTGAGTACCTACATTCTAGAATACTTGAACATATTTTTAATATATGAAATTTTGAAATAAGATTATATAAATGAAATAGATTGCCGTATTTAGATTAATATATATGTTTAGTAGTATGAAATGCCGAATGAAGTATGGAAGTTTGTAAATAATCCAAACATAAAAATATTTATTTGTTGATGAAATCTAAATTCTATATAAAAAAATAGAATTAATTTTAAGAATTAAATGTAATAAATATTTAATTTTAAAAATTAAATGTAATAAAATTGAGTTTAATTATAAATCATGATTTGGTTAACAATGCAATAAGTTATTTTTGTAATCCATATTTTGTGGTGAAAAAATCATACAAAAGTATTTATCCATATTAGAGGTAGAATTTTCCATATATCATAAATTATGAATTTAAATATAAACTTAATTGAAAATTAAAAAAATTAAAAATGATATATTAACCCAAATCATGTATTAAGCACAAGCTATGGATGAGTTTTAAACTCAAAATATTCCATAGATGAGCTTTTATTTAATATAAAGAGAGAAAAAATACCATATTTCAAGTTTCCTTATATTTAGTGCCTCTTTAGGGATTTATTTGGACTATTTGGATTTCTTTAGAACTTGATTTTATATTTAATTCTTAATTGGTATAATATATATGCTATTTATACTGCTTTGGTGTTTAAAGTTTGTTCAAGTTTCATAATTTTGGTTTTTGAATATTTTGTTTTGTTTTATGAAAAGATTTTAGACACGTGTACAATTTCATTTTTTGAGGAAAAAACAAAAGATTAATTATTCAAACAAACCACACATGACACAACAACTAACTATCTATTTGACAAAGTTTGTACTGTAAAATTAATTTGAGACAACTCTGCAATCACTACATACCACCAGGGGTATTGTAGGTGGCATGCTTTTCCTCCACTAGTAATTCACAACTAAATTATGAAAGGTTTTCTCACTTTCTAGAAAATACTCTTTAATTCTTTCTATTTTTTATCTTGAGCAATTATCCACAAATCCTAAATGTTTTTTTTAAATTGAATTATTATTATTATTATTAAATAATATTTAAAATATATATTTTTAATAAAATCTATATACAATGTATACTTTATTCATAATAACCACTAAAACTATAGAGTATAAAATCATATAAAGAATAACCACTATAACTAGAGTATAAAAATGTATATTTTTGTGCAGTGTATATCAATAGATTAGTGTTTTTAAATAATATAAAATTAACTATATCAAAAACATTTAAAAATCATTATCATTTTGCACAAATTTTTAAAAATTGTTTGAAGAGATTTTTAAAAAGTGATAGTGAATATCATTAAATTTTATATTATTATAATGAATTTAAAAAGGTTATGCTTCTTTCAAAGTTTTATTAAAAATCTTTTTCATAGTTTATATATGATTTTTGTTGACATATTTGCAACACTAAACACTTCTATGTTAATGGAAAAATAGAAAGCTTGATATAACACTTCTATGCTAATGGAATAATAAAAACCTTAATATAACATTTTTGACAATTACATTCCCCATACTTGATAAATATATTATGGAAAATCTTAAATTTTTTTAATTGCAAATTAGTATATTCTAAAAGATGTTTTATTTTTAAAAATTTTTCTAGTGAAGAAGAGGAAATAAAGTGTCAATATTGAGTTAAATTTAATTTATGTTACTTAGGAGGCATTATTAATGATGGTTAATTTTAATTTATGTTACTTAGGAGACGTTATTAATGATGGTTTTGAATTAGTAGTTAAATTTGATAGGTATCTATTTTATTTTTTATTGTTATCAATGATGTACTTTGAAAAATTTTTAAATTTAAATGTCACTACTTAATTATTAAAACTAAAATGGATGAATAAGTTGAAAATTACACACACACACACACATATAAGTGTAAACCAAAAATTGTAATAATCTAAAATGTATAGAAAATATCAAATGCATTGTATGGTGATTTCATTGATGCACAAAAACAACCATGGAAATGTTCAAATTCTTGTAGTAAGTTTCAATGAAAGATTCCTAAATATTCTCTATAAGGTTGTTTATGCAATGTCCTTATGTACCTGATTTTTGTCACATGAAAACTTTCACAACCTACTTGAAAAGTTTTTTCAACACCTACAACATACTATATAGAGAGTAAGAGGGAGAAAAAACATTATTTGATTGCAGAAATTTTTTCCATATAAATTTTCCAAACATATAAAAATTATGAAAAACAATAATTTATTCAATTACAAGTAAAATTACATGTAATTGAAAATTCTAATGACAAAATATAATAAATAATGTATTAAGAATACAAATAAATAATTATCATGGAAAAACTTGTTAACCATATATATACTTTTACTTTTTGTTCATAATAACCTCTACTCACATGTAGGATTATAGATATAGAATCTTATATTATGCTATATTATATATTAGCAAATTATTTGGTTTAAAATAACAGCAAATTAATTAAATTAAAACATTTATAAAAAATTAATTTTTTTTAAAGAGAAAATCACCATAAATATCATTAAATTTTTGTTATTATACTTGTATTAAAAATACAGGTTTACAAATATATAAATATAAAACTTTGAAGACCTTGTTAAACTTGAATTGTAGTGATGTGTTCCTTATAATTGATTCTTTTATGTTACTAGTGCTTAGTATTTTTAATTTTATTGAGTATTTTATTTTTGGTATTTTGTTTCTTATCCAACTAAACAGAAATACAATAAATCTGGATTGATTATTCAAACCAATATTTTGTTGGTTGAAAAAACATACATGACATGACAGAGGAACAAACTACCTATTTGCATAGTTTGTATGCTATAATTAGTTTTACAACAACTCAGTTTACAAAATCACAATGTTTTCTAATATCCACCTTACATCCCTCCAACACTTCAATCTCTCCCATCCGTTCCATGATATTTTGAAGTTAGTGAAAAGTGAGTTTGATCCAATTGGTGAGATACGTGTTCCTCCGAAATGGAATTGGTGGGAAGAGCGACATCTGATTGGAAGAGACCTCTGTTTAGCTGAAGGTCACTAAAATAATCGCTATCGAAGTTGAGGGAGCTTGCCACTTGTGTAGTATTGTCCGCTACATTTTTTGCACTTAGTCTTAAGTTCCTTTGCATAGGACTTGTCCAGTAAAGGATCCATATGATCTCCACTTCCATTGAAGTTATAGAGTCTGTTGCTGAACAAATTGCAGTGCCCCCGTTCCGATAGTATGTGCACGTACATCATCCATTGGATGATCAACATAATAATAAATTATTGCACTGCAATTGTATAGATAGCACAACATATCCTATATGAAGCAAAAATTAATAAATTACTGCAATGTGATTGTATAGATATAGTTGATTGAGAGATTACCGGATAGCACAACTAAGTCTTTTAAGTTGAGTCCTTTTCTAGCGAAAGAGAGTGCTTGTTTGTGAGAATTAAAGAGGTCGCGAGGATGTTGGACAACCCCACCTCACTCCTCCTCTATAAAATGAGGGGAAAAGAAACATGGAGTGGAATTCCATGGAAAAACTTATTGATCACATGGACTCACTTATAACTTCATCTATATGATCTAAATTAGAATTCACAAAGGATAAGAAAACCTTAGTAATATAGATTTAAGATAATTACATTCTTTAAGTAGAATATCACAGTTTTTTATTATAATAAATAAAAAATAATGATAACATACTACTACAACAACATCACGAGCTGCAAGTGAGAGAATATCAGCACATGATACCACTCCTGGACACATTTTCTCCATTTGTGCCTTTGCATCATCAATAACTTCAAATCCACTTAGGGAGAGATTGGGAATTGCTTCTTTTACTGCCTTGTTGAATTGTGTAGAATTTAACAACATTGATGCATCGCAACCCTGCAATGTCAACGATTCAAGATATAATATTTTTTGTATTATTAAAATTTATTGGTGTGTAGCTATTAGCAATACGTGAATAAATTATTAAATTACAAGTTAATACCAACACAACCAACGATCACATGAATAAAAGTGAACAATTCAAATTATATTATTTTTTGTATTATCAATACAACCACCAGCCACATGAATAAAAGTGAACAATTCAAGATACTTTATTTTATGTATTATTAACATATTATTAAGTTACAATTTAATAAAAACACAACCACATAAATAAAAGTTGTTGATATAAATAGATAAAATATATTAAAACATAAATAAAAGTTATTGATATAACTAGATAAAATATATCAACTATGATATGATTTAATATTAACACAACCACATAAAATGAAACATAAATAAAAGTTATTGATATAACTAGATAGAATATATCAATTATGATGTGATTGTGCTAATATTTATATAAATAAAAGAATAAAAATATCTTGAAGAAGTAAGTATAAAGATAAAATGGATAAAAAGTTCTTTGTTCCTAAAATTTATTTGCAATGCATTTTATTATCATGATTACATATCATGATTGGAAGATCACAAGAGGTAGTAATTAGAAATGAACACAATCGATCTCTCAAAATAGCATGATACATATATAATTGATTTCTTTCTTATAATAAGTAATTATGCTTTAGCAAAGACACAACTCCCTAGATGTATTAGTAAGTATATTCTCAGAGAAGAATGAGTTTCTTTAAAGGGAAAAGTCTCTCGATTTTGGGAGCCAAAGGTCGAAGATAACGGAATAATGAACCAAATGACAATTTAATGTTTATTAAAATTTATTATCAAAATTAATTATTATTATTTTAAATTAAAGAAGAATGAAATTATATAATTTATAAATATGAAATTATGTAATTTATAAATATATATAATTTTATCAAATTTCCATAAAATTAAATTAAGTTTGATTTTCTATTAAAAATTAAAATGTTTTTATTGATAATCAGAATTTTCTTTTCAATAAAAAATTAAAACGATTTACTGAAACAACCAAGCTAAACATCCAGAAAATGGAGAAATGGAAACAGCCAAGCCTAACATGCAAATCTGAAACTTTTCCCACAGGCATACAGTGCAGGAACCAAAACAGTCATTAAGTGAAACCTAAGCATGGAAAAGGTGAAAGTGAAACCCTAGCATGAAAAAGATGAGAAACAACAGCATTAATGAAAACAACCAAAAAAAAATACATTGAGAAGTGAGTGAAACCTTAACATGAGAAGGTGAAAGTGAAACCCTAGCATGAGAAAGATGAGAAACAACGGTATGAGATAAAAACAACCAAAGCATGAAAAATGAGAAACAACCCATTGTGAATAGAAACAACCAAAGAAAATAAAGTTATATGACAAATAACAGGTATCAACCGTACCTTGCTAGTGCATATAACACTAAAATCGAAAGGTTAGAAAGATCATGAAACAACAAGAAGGGAAAAATTACGAATATTAGAAATCAGTAATGACTATTCGGAGATTACTAGGAGTAAAACTTCTTATTATACAGTAAGACTTGATTATTAATACTAACGCTAACGCTTTTATTTTGACTTTAATACACAGTATAGTACATAGGCATTCAAGCATCTACCTTCACAAATCAATCAAGGAAGTGCAGCCTCAAAATGAATCAGAAAGAAATCAAGGAAGTTCAGCCTCAAAATGAGTCTGAATTTAGAACAACAATAAAGTATTTAGACATTGAAGAAGTTGACATACCCTCACAAAGCAATCATGGAAGTGCATCCTCAAAATGGGGCCGCCAGAGTTGGATCTGGGGCAAGGTGTTTCTTCACTACTTGTTCAATGGTGCTCTCAGCCCACAGTTGAACTCCTTTTGTAGAAATTATGTTTGGTCTGTTTTCCCGCCTAGCACACTGGCACTACCAATACTGCTGCAGTTATTGCAACTCCCAACATCACAACAACAATTGCTTGAACGAATGAATTAAAGGAACACATCGCTTACTGATCTGCATCTTGCACCTGTCAGACTTTCTATTCTCAGGAAATCACACAATTGCACACAATTCTTTTTAGACAGTGGAGTGGACAGGCCAAGGGGCTAGCGTAAGATTTATAGTGTTCTTGTGATTGAAGACATATCCCTTTTCCTTTGTTTTTCATCGGCAGGCAGGTACATGCATTCAAAGTAAAAATAAAAATTTACATGTAGGTCAATGTTCAACTGTATTGGGAAGATACAGTAGTTTCCATGAATTCTATTTCCAGTGTTATATAATTTGAAAAATAAAACAGGAAGGGCTGTTGAATTATTTTCTACATTTAGGAAATGATAATAGATTTTTCCGTAGAAAGAAATTGTTCATAACTTTTAACTTCAAATCTACGTAGAAAGAAATTCAAAATTGCAATCTTCTTTTCAGTTTTCAGTTGTTCTATCGTGTCGATTTTAACGACACCAATTCAAACAAGATGGTGCACCTACTCGAATTACATTATTTTTTTTGTCCTTGTCAGAAAAACACATACTTGATAACAGCGTTCATGTGGTTTTCATAACATAATTCTTTTGAAACTGCAATCTTTGTTTACCTTGTCGTGTCGTGTAGTTTTGGACAACACCAATTCAATTCCCTTGTTCATATTGTATTGTTTTCTATGCTTTTCAGGAAGACATACAATTGTTCACGTTAAATTTACAGCATTCATGTGGTTGTCATAAGATAATCTTCCTGTGGCAAGAAAGCCTATGCATTGAAATAAAATAAAGGTGTCAATGTCTAATTGTATTGGGAAGATCCAGCAGCGCCCATGACGTTAAATTTACAGCATTCATGTGGTTGTCATAAGATAATCTTCCTGTGGCAAGAAAGCCTATACATTCAAATAAAATAAAGGTGTCAATGTCTAATTGTATTGGGAAGATCCAGCAGCGCCCATGAATCCTGTTTCATGCATACAGGTGTTTTATAAGTACACGGAGTAAAATATACTTCTAACTTTCTACTTCGGGTAGGTGCTTTTTAACTTCCATAAATGTCAAAATAAAATACTTGTTGAAAGTGTTTTCTTAATTTTAAATTAATAAAAAAATAATTTTATTTATTTATTTTTTTTATAAATAAATTTATCTATTATTTTAATCATTGTTTTTAATTAAATTTTAAAAACTTGTTAATTTAAGATTTTTTTCAATAATATTAATTATTTTTTCATAAAATATTTATATCAATTATTATTATTATTATTTTAATATATATAATCTTTAAGATGATAGGTATATATATTGGGATAATTTTTTTTTTATGTAATATACAATTAATTATATTAAAAGATTATTATCATTTTAGATAAATTTTTAAGAGATTGTTTTAAACGTTTTTCTTATAGTTGTTATAAATATCATTAAATTTTAAGTTATTTATGATTATTGGATCTTTAGAAAAGTAAAAGATTAAGAGTGTTTATTTAAAATGTTATTTCAATACTTGAAAATTATTACGAGAAGAGTTCCAAGATCACTAAAGCTTTATTGACTTAGAAGTTAGAAAAGTGATGAATATTTTGAAATTGACATCTTTGAAAACTTTCTCTTAATTTAAAAAAGGTTTTTTTTTAATTAATAAAGACTAAAATAAATTTATGCATTATTTTAATCACTGTTTTTTAATTAAATTAATATTAAATTTTAAAAATTTTAATAAAAATTTGATTATTTATCTTCGTAATAATATTAATTATTTTTTCATAAAAT
>SNQJ01S0256093.1:0-12527 GCA_010110895.2 Picea sitchensis | reverse complement strand
CGCTCTGAAGTTAGAGGCTCCATCTAACTTGTTCTCTGACTTCATAGAATAAGTCATGGCTGCTTTGACTTGGTCAAACCCTAGATTTGACCATATACTCAAACTTCACGTCTTGGCTTGCTGAGGGTATCAGGAGATGCGCTAGGCTAGAGCGGACTAATCTATCCGGAGATTAGGTCAATCCATTCACTTAAGGTGCCGCAACAAGAGGATTAGGGTTTCTGCAACTGCTCCTGCTAGTAACCCTATCGACAGTGTCTTGGAAGCTGCTTCTGCTAGTAACCCTAGCGGTAGTTGCTCAACGAGCTCAATATCCTAGCGGCTATGTTTCCTTCCAGCGTTTAGACTGAATGAAGGAGGTGTGGGCCCATAACTTGTTAGAATATAATGGATGTGCTCGTTTTACCATTGACAATATCACTATTGTCACCCAACCATAGGCCGAAGCCACCCTCCGAGCACCTTAACCTTGACAGAGAATCATTCCGGAAGCAAACCCTAGGCTAGATACCCAAACAAAGGGTAGCGCACCAACAAGAGCTGATAAGATAGTCCAAACCCTAGCTAAGAGATAGTCCAAGCCAAAACGTAACTGCTAGCTGCAGCAGCTGCACCGACAGCTTTTCTCCAAACCTGCGCACAAAACTGGGCACTGCAGTGCGCACAAGTGTTGCTCTGCAATTTTGAGACTGTCTGCTAGAATGAGAACTGGCCTCCTGTATTTATACTAATTCTGGCTAACTGCCTGGGTCGACTTCTCATTCTGGGTATCTGTCTGTTCAATATATATCATTATTTCTGGCCGACTTCTTCTCTTGGAGGCTAATAACCTAATATAAATTATCTTCTTGAGACGACAAGTCTTCTAGGGTTATTAGCCAACTCATTAGGGTTTCTTCTTGCTTCCCGGAGTATTCTATCCTTGTCAGGTTTACACGTGGAGGTAAATACCTCCCGCAACTACCATAATATGAACAAAAACATGTAATTATTATTGCCTTAATTCAATATCATTGTTGCTAGTACTCAAATTGTTTCAATATTGACTATATATTATTGTTGTTCCTAGAGGAAAATGTAAATGGAAAAGCCTTTGATAACGAACTTGTGGTATCATGGATAACCTCTCCATCAAATGTTGTGATAGAAGTACCAATTCAAAAGAATAGTCTTCTTTAGGTTCCCATATATGATTAACTGGAAACATCTTTCTTTGCTATATGTCAAAATTGGTGCTTGTCTAATATTTGGTGCTAGTGGAATCATGTTCTTTGTCTAATTCATGAGTGAACTAAATGCTTTCTTAATCAATCTCCTTGGCACACCTGCATTGCTAATATGGACGGCTGTGCTGTCAAGTCCCAATGACCTATTTTGGTCATTTGTGGACATTAATAATTACTTCTTTCATTATTTGTTTCTCTTCAATAAAACATAAAACTTTACTTTTGTTAATGTTAAAAGCTTATCATTCAACATTCTCTACTTATTTTCTCTCTCTTTATTGATCTATGGTGTTCCTAAGGTTGTCTCCTTTGTTGTTTTTCCAAATCCCAAAATTACCAATTAGCTGGAAAATAAGGATATCGATCAATTTTGGCAATTATATATCAGTGGGATTGGCCTTAAAAACAAATCTAATCTTGCAAGCATGTTGCATGTTAATTCCTTTATTTTTTCAAGCTGGAAACAACCAAATGGACTGAAAACCTGGAAACGAATCATTCTCTCTCTTACAACTCAATACAAGAAAGAGGGTGTCGGTGTCTTGAACATCAATAGCAATCAACACCATTAATATGCCACAAACAACAATACACCATGCAGGGTAGGAGCATGGCTTCTAGGATTTGAACTTGAGTCATTGTGGCAACAATCGCCCCAAGTTGTCGGTAGACTACAGTGCGACGGGGGCATCTTGATTCCATTTGGTCAGCTTGATCTTGTACATCTTTAACAACCTAAAAAGAAGGGATCAACCTCTCATCAATAGCATATTCAACATCCATCCTTTGTTTCAAATAGAAAATATTCCTAAGTATATGCTCCAAACAAATATTTGCTACATAATTTTTTGCACTTAGTAGAACAATGACAAAAAATTACCGAGCCAAAAAGTGACAATTTATACTAACTGTTTTCAGTTACCACTATAACCTCTTTTTCCACTTTTGTGATCAATTGCACTTTTTGAGCATAATAAATTCCAGAACATTCGATTGCCTTTGGCCATCCTTCAATGTTGTCTTGTGCTAGAAATTGCATGGTTTTATCAAAAAGATCAACATTGTAGTCAGGTGTAAATGCTTCTAGCTTGAAAAATACTCCAACTTAAATTCATATTTGAATAACTTGAAGCAAATCTTTTGGGAACAAATCATATTTAGCCATTCCTATATCCAGGGAAGCATCCACTACTTTAAACGGTTTTGCTTGTTGTGCTCATTCATGTCCCCCTTTCATTTGTCCCAATTTCCTAAAGCTCAGTGGCGTGTCATGAGAATAGTTTGTAACACTTTAAGTTTGTCCTAAGCCTTAGTGGCTTGTCATTGGAATAGGGGATGACAATTTTCACTCTTATGGTAGTTGTAGTTGTAGATAAGTTTGTGGAGTTCCATTGTGGGGTGTCAATATAATACCTACCCCTTGGTTATTTTGTTTAACTTTGTATGGAATCTACTTTCATTCTGTTCTCAGTTTATCTTTTCTACCTTTTTTTCCCAAGGAAAACCTTGCAGGAAAACCCAAGGGATGCTTCCCCACATTCATGGACAGCATCCCTAGTAAACCCGCCAGCATAGACTAATGTGTCTCACCTAGGGGGATTTGAATTGGGCACCTGCTGGCACGGAACTAGCTAAATGCCTAGCAACATTGGTGACAACCAATTGATCTAACCTCTTGGGCTTGTTTATCTTTGCTACTTAGTTGGTTAGTTAATGTTTTCCATCAGTGCTCTCTTCATGGCATTTTTTTCTTCCTTTTTTCTTGTCTAAGTAGCATATCTCTTCAAATCACCAAAAGTGGTACCATTTGTTGATCCACACTGTGCTTGCTGTCTGGTCTTTACCTCACATTGTTCATGTTTTTGCACCTTATTTGCCTAATAGTCCTTTTCTTGCCTTCTCTTTGAATATGATTATGAATTTGTCCATCATTCTTATGTAATTGAGAAAAAAAACGATTTTGTTAATCTCAGTTAGTCCGATATACCCCTTGCCATCCCTTTCATTCCTTTTTGTTTTGTTATTTTTTTCCCCTTTTTTTCCCATGTTGCAGACCTATCTTGTAGCTTTCATCTTTTATTGCAATATTCAAATTCCACACATCATCTTTAATCAGTTTGTTGTCTGATATTTTCTAGTTCTGCTACTTTGGTCAGCGATTACAATATTCTCAATGACATTGCCTAATTTGGTGGGACCTAAACTCTCAAGATGCCATGTGGCATTAAACACAACATTCAATGCTAGAGAAAATATTGCATTGGGTTTTTCCATTGTGTAGATAGATTTCCCCATCCTTGCTTGTAGATGTGCTTTAGTCATGTGATTTGCACAGTATAAGTGATTGAAGCTGCTACCAGTAGGGGTTTAGTTCACAACTGTTTATAGTTCTGAGTTAGCACTTTAAAGATATCTATGTATTAGACTTTGCAGGTGCTAGGAAATTTTTTTTTGGGGGTCTTTCTTCTAATGCTAAAACATTTTTATCCAAGTGCAAGTTGTTAACTATCGTGATCAAACAAGGATGTCCTCTATCTCTGACTCCTCTCTGGCTTTATATATTTATGAGCATGAGCAACATATGTACGAGAATACTAAGACAGAAGACTATTGTTGGATACAATGATAACTGGATGCTTTGCTACCCTTGTGAGTCCAGTTAGTTAGAAATTAAGATTAGCAAACCCGAGGTTATGATCTTAAATACGATTCCACTTAATTTCTCCATCCAGGTTGCATGGTTTGTAAAAACAAGAATAGAGTTATTTATAAGGTATTTGTGCAAGTGACATTCATATCTTACTCATACACATGTATTACAATGTAATGCCAGGAAATGTACTGAACATAATGTTCATATGTATCACATCATAGAAATGGTACAATTCAGTTTTTTGGGGGCATCTTATACCCATGAAGTGACACACTCTGATGCTATATTGGGAATGTTTCGCTTCTCTAACGTACATGACACATAACACACGTGTACACTAATGTCACATACATGTGCACTAATTACTGCATGCCTCATAATTATTACATGGCCCTCATAATACATCATCACTCTTATTACATGTACCTACATTACTCATAATAATGACCATTTTAGGGTAACAAATACCTTTAGTGAAACACTAATGAAAAGATACCTCACTTTCACCTTTAGACCCAGCCAATGGTGATATCTAACTCTTAAGCGTGCATTGGCATGCAATTTTCTAGACTAAGACTCAAGTTGTGCCCAAATAGTAGAGGTTAGGCTTCACGAAAGCTGTGATTCCTTGATTCTTCCAAATAGATAATGTTTGTACTGTCTTTTTAGGATGTTTCCTCAATTCCATGACTATTTGATAATCTCATGTAACCTATAGTTCTTCATCGATCCTCAGTATGGGGACCAAGTTTCCATAACAGTGAGCTCACATTGAGACTGCACTCATGATTTTTTTTCTATCATCCCTTGTAATTTGTGAGCATACCATACTCACAAATATCACCCAAATAGAGTTTGGAGTTCATCCACTAGCTTAGCACACTATGTTTAGTTGTCTCTTATCTTAACAGGGTATGGTTGATGGCAGAATTCCTTCTGTGGAAGATAGATTCCTTTTTGGGAAAGATATAGATAGGTACTTAGCATTTTGCTTTTCTGTGGCCATTTCCCTAGACCATGTTGACTAGAAACTTTTTAGTATGCAAGGATCTCTTCTGTTTTTTTAGAGTAAGCATATCCAATAAGCATTTGCTCCCCCCCCACTAGTTTCTCTTTCAATGCTACTATTTTCAATGTTTTTATGTTTGACATTAATGCTACCATCAGGGAAGAACTTACGTACATTTCGTACATTTGGTGATGGGATTATTCTAACCCCTTTGGTATTTAATGCCTAAACTTCTTGCATGGTTTGAGATTTCACGTGGGCTAGTTTTAGGTCTCCTTGCACCTTTCAGAATTGAGGAATAGCACCAAAATTCAAGATACCACTGTATCTATAGACTCTGCTCTACTAAAGGTGAACCAGAAGAGCCTGCAAAATTTCAATGTCTTATCTGGTATGAGATCTGAGGGAGGTACAACTGTCTATTCAGAGTCTCTAGAGCTACCATAACGAAAGATGAGTAGCATACTTCTTTCAAGAGCTCTTCCTCCATAGGAGTAAACTTAAGCAAGAGCATATATAGAGATTTTGAGTAAATAAAAGATGAGCTGTCATTTTTTAGATGCATCTAATCTGATTTAATTCACAAGTGCCCTTTCGGATCATATGCTTTAAGCAGGTTACTAGCTAGTGCACAAGGCTTTCCCATCATATTTAGCTAGGAGTCCAATGACATAGAGGTAGAGCATGACAGGTTTGAGAGATGGATAGTTCTATAAATATGAAGTGAATAGAGTTCTATTAATACTTCACAAATTACAACCTTGAATAGAAGGAGAGAGAGGAATCTCTAGAGAAGAGGCAAGGAATTGCTCAAATGTAAGACCAGATACACTGCTGTTTCCATTTGTGTTATACAGTTATTCCCAAGATCCCATAGAGTGAGCGTGTGCTTGACTTCTGCCTAACCAGATGATGGCTAACTATCTGCTGGCTTTGTTTTTACCCCAAAATGTATTGAAAAATGCAAAATTTAGCATAACCAATTTGAAAATCAAATAATTGAAATAATTAACTCCATACATCCCTATCTCATATGGCATTCAATGAGAATCCCCCACTGTAGCTGAATAACACTCCTTTTTGTTGCTGCTGCACTTTTCTCTCTTCAAAATGCTCAAAATATTATGTTTTAGGGTTTGAAAACCTTTATATGGCATTGACAGGCTGGTGGGACCTGTCCACTTTTCAAACAGAAAAATAAAAAATGTGTTTATTTTAAAAATATTATGCTCACTTTTTTGTGATCTTCTGTTCCTCAAGCTGTTGAGGATGTCTGCATGGAGGGGGGAACGTCCCTGGGATGTTCCCCCAATCCAGGGAAGCAAGAAGAAGTGCATCCCTCATCCCCACGAAGCAAAAAGTGCAAGGGACACGTCCCCATGAAACACTGTGTAGAACTACCTTGAATGGTAGACATATAGATGGATTTCTAACCTGACTTCACATGGATCTCCTCCTAAGATTAGATCATGTCAATTCTAGACTCCCCCAGAAGCTGGACTTACTAGAGTACACTACAGAGTCCAGACTAATGAATACATTTTTCTAACTGAGTTTGATGATTACTTTTAGCTTAGATATAATACGTTTAGAAGATGCTTTAGTAATGCTAACGTGTCTTTCAGTCTGCCTGACTACTTTTGATCAGTTGAAAAACTATTGTTATGGTGCTGTAGAGAACAATTAATGTAAAGAGCGAAACAGCAAAATGCTTCTTTCACATTTAGAGGACAGCCTCATTGAGGAAAATAAATTAAATATTTCTGCAAGGAGGAAAAATTTAATTTGTTAACTAAGCACGGCCTCCTTTAGGATAGCTGACTTAATTTTAATCTAGGGGCTACCATACACTTATTGCAAGATCAGTTTGCATTAAATTCAGCAGCTGACCTGCAATATATGCAGGCCACCCTAATAGTGACTGAGACGGCCTAACACATTGGGCTATGTGCTATTATAAGTAGGGGAATAGGCTGCCTTTTTCTCTGCCATCATTTGGTCTTTCTCTCATAATAAATGCATCATCTGCAGCATTCATTGCAGCAATTAAATGCAGTCTTCGTAGTGCAAGAATTAAATGAAGTTGTTCTCCGTAGTAAATGCAGCCCATATTCCCTAGTTCTGCAAGAAATGCTCATAAAAAAGCAGTTGATTCCCTATAATAGTGACATAGTTCTCTCTCTTATTAATTGCACATTCTCCTCATAAATGGAGTGGTCTCAGTTCAGTTCTAAATAGGGCCATTGTAGACTTGTGACTTTTCAAGCCACTAAATTCATTTTCATAACAATTTTTCTCTATACTTCTGCTGCACTATACAATTACTATATTGACTTGGTTTTTGAATCTAAATCTTGCATCATACCTCTTTTAAACGGATCTACAATCACCATTGAAGTAGATTGCAGCAAAATTCATGGACAAGGAAGATATCTGCACTACAAATGAGACCTACTCACCAGGGGCGCATATTGATATTGTGTTCATGATCTGTATTCTCTTTTGTCATAGATTAATACTGATAAGGAGACAACCATATCGCAAAGGTGACCTGTTCTCAAGGTGTGCATATTGATCTTAAACTCATGTTCTATATTTCTTTGTCACAGATTAATACTTATAAATGCATCATTTTGAGCCTTAGTTTTGACCCTAGAATTGATCATAAATTGATAATGGTCATCTCCATATTAATGTAAAATGTATAAATATCAGTGTCAATGCTTTGAGTTGTACAGGGTACTTGCATATAAATTGCGACCATATGAGGATCGGTGTTCTGAGCCATACAAGTAACTAATAAGACCAACACCTTTCAGAGTTTTTCGGAAGATCCCCATTATCCATTCTTCGTGTCAATATTTCAAATCCAGAACTGGATCCACCATCAGGACTGTTGTCCTGATGATGGATCTGGTTCTGGATTCAAGACATTGACTTGAAGAATGGATACCATGGATCTTCTGAAAAAATTTGAAAAATGTACCCACCACAGAAGTCTCAAGGCATAAATGAACAACACCATTTGTGTATCGATTGGATTGATGCTTGATACATATTCATATATTTGATGCTGTGCTGTCCATGATACTTTCCAATGGATTGGTGCTTGGAATGTTACTATATTTATAAGGAAGCACCACCCAGGATTCTTCTCAAAAGGATCGATGATTGTCTTAATTTAATAGAGATGTGCTGTCAAAGATATTTTATGACGTGAATGATACATGTACACGATAGACTCCCCTATTTATTTTTCATTTTACCAATAAAAACGAGTGATGATGAACATAATTAGTTGTTGGAGCCATAGATTAGCGATCTAAGGCCATGTGTGTTTTGTTTGCATGGAAATTTGGGTATTGGGCATGTTACTTCCTCTCACTCGAGGTTCCTAGTAAAAAGAAAGATCACCAATTTTCCCTAGACACTGTGGTTTGCATTGCATTCTAAGCATTAATCTTCTATATATATGTATATATGATATTTTAATTGTTGGTTGATAGGGAGGTTGATCCAAGGAAAACCTCGTGGGGAAACTCTTGGGCACTTCCCTCCATCCACAGGTGGTACTTAGTGCAAACCCTTCAACGCTGATTATGGCACCTGACTTGGCAGGAACATCGAGTGAGGCACTCAACAGAGGCAGCCAGCCCAAGAATAGACTCTAAGACCTCCTACATGAAGCTCAACGCACTCAACCACTCAAGCTAGCTCGCTGGGTTTAATGAACAAATTCTTTTATCTGACTTGAGCCTTGACATTTCTTTTAATTTCAATGTTCCATTTTCCCTCATATGGCTGCTTCCTTTGGCTAAGTCCACATGTTTACTCTATTTGATATCCATTAAAGGATTAACTTTGAAGTAAGTCTTAGCCGAGGCTTCCTTATCCAAACAAAGACTTTTCTCTTTTAATTGATTTTTTGAAAGACTCCAGTAACTTCCTAATTTGGGTTGTCCCCTCTTTTTTCATGACATTTTGGAAATCTTTCATTCAAGAAGTTGAGACCAGGTGGCTATATTGACTACATTCTCTACACTTGAAGAAATTGCATTGTCTCTTCACAAATGTCCATTGTTAGTTGTTTAATACAATGCATGATTCTTTATTCTTCTTATACTTGCTTGCCTAGTTTCATAAGGGGCACCTTTTTGTTAAAAACTCAATTCCCAGCACCTAGATACTTTACTACCTTGTGTATTTTCTTGACCTTGTGTATTTTCTTGCTTGCAATCAAATTAAAACACATAGAATAAATTATACTTGCTGGAAATAAAACAACGAAAGCAAAAATATGGAAACCTAACTTCACACAACACAAAAAATTTGCCCCTTTAAATCAACTTTTCATTCAAATAACTTCGAAGCTTACAAAGGGCTTCCAAACTGGGAAAACTGCCCACTGAGAATAGAAACAAAAATATACAGCAAACACTTGCAACCCAGCAAGTCTGTCGTCGCTGTACGGCCCTGCAACTGCGACATGTAGGACTTGTACGTGCCTGCCACGACCTACACAACGCATATGTATGCACCCTTCTGCACCTGTAGCCCACGTATGTACGTGTCCTTCTGCACCTGCAGCTCGCGTATGTACATGCCTTTCTGCACTTGTGGCTCGCGTATGTATGCGCCCTACTGCACCTGTGACCCATGTATGTACGCTTCCTTTTGCACCTGCGGCTCGATCCACGACTATACCTACTGTTGCTGCTGCATACTTGTTTCCTTTTCCTTTGGATTAAACTGATCTCTAGATGAAAGTCCTTCAACTATTCGAGATCTCCTCGTGCAAAAGTCCTTTGCTCTCTCTCTATGAGTCACTAACTGCAATAGATATCTCCACGACGTGTCTCTCCCCTTCACCTAGCCTTGCTTTTATAATCTTGAGTTATGCCCTAACCCTAATCTCCAAAGTGATCAACAATTGAGATTAGATCTCACCTCACTCAATATCAATGGCTAAGATTAATTTAATTCACTAATGCTAATAACTTTAACATTTCATTAAATTAAACTCAATTAATTAATAAAAACACTTTACTTTAATAATTCCTTTAATTAAAGCAAATTACTAAGGTAGAAGGCTTTGGACGACTTCCACATGTCTAGACACTTAGACCTGTGCAGAAGTACTTGTTCGATGCTACAAACATCAACACTCCCTCTTAGCGAGGAAGGTACTTCTGTCTCCTGGAACTGGTTGCCCCTTCGATCTTGGCACAATATCCCACACATCATCCTGTACCATAGCATCCTAATAAACTTGATGATCTTCTGCCTCTTCAATGACGTTATTTATTAGTGCCATGAAGTTTGGAAACTTCTCTGGAGGCCTGCTCTCCTTGACAGTGCTCCTAGGAGCCTCAACATGCTCCTGAGAGAACTGGACCAATGTTGTATATCTTGTCTCGGGGAAAGTATCGACGAAGGTTTGGAATGTAACTTCTCGGTGACATCGGCAGAAAATATCGGAATATCTCGGAAAATGTCGCAAGACAGGGGTCTAACTCGGAATATTTCGAATATATCGAACAAGTATTTAACTTAGAATTTATCGGAATATCGAAGATAAATCGGAGAGATATACAACACTGAACTGGACAGAACTGGAAGGAGCTAACTCCTACCCACCTGAAGGTTGACTCCCTGAACTGGAAGCCTCTCAATGTCGTTCTCTCGTCAGAGCCTCCTCCTCCTCCTCCTTTGCCACTGACGGTAACTCATGAGACTTCCTAGATGCTAAGTTCTCCTCAAACTTAACATCTCTGCTCACAACTGTCTTCCTTTGCGCTAATATGAAGATCCTGTAAGCCTTTGAGGTCTCGTTGTACCCCACAAATATGCCCTACTCTCCTGAAGGCTCCAGCTTCGTCCTCTTCTCCACAAGCACATGGATGTGTACTGGATAACCAAAGATCCTGAAATATCCTATCTTTGGCTTCACTCCTATGAATGCTTCCTCAAGAGTCTTGTTCCCCAATATCCTGTGAGGATTCCCATTCTGCAGATACATTGTTGTGTTACATGCCTCTGCCCAAAGGAACATAGGCAAATCCTGTTCATGTATCATAGCCCTAGCATAACCAATGATTGACTGGTTCATTCTATCCACAACCCCATTCTGTTGAGGGTTGTATGAGATTGTCAACTCCCTCTTGATCCTTGCCTCCTTGTAGAAATCCTTGAAGTCATTGGAGGTGTACTCTCCCCCATTATTCGACCTCAAGACTTAGATCCTCTTCCCCGTCTCGTTCTCCACCTGGGCCTTGAAATCCCATAATCGACTGCAGACCTCATCCTTGGTCTTCATAAAGAAGATCTAGGTTTTCCTGGAAAAGTCATCAATGGATGTCACATAGTATAGTTCTCCTTGCACTGATGCCATTGACATCGATCCACTCACATCTGAATGTATAAGATCCAAGATCCCCTTGGACCTACTCTCATTGCTTGGAAAAGCAGCCCTGATATTCTTGCCAAGTGCACATCTTTTGCACACGCTCTGTTTCTCAACATTGAAACTTGGGAAACCAATGACAATATTCCTCAGAATCGACAATGCCTTGCAGTGCATGTGTCCCATCCTCCTATGCCATAACTCACACAGGTTGTCATTGTCATGTACCAAGGCCGTCTGAACAAACTTTCCCTTCAACCTATATAACTTTCCCTCTCTAAGCCCAATGCTCACTACTGTGTCTAGGCTAGCTCCCTCTGAACTTATGAGTACTTTCCCTTTCTTGAACGTGACAACAAAACCCTTGTCCTCCATAACTGAGACTGAGAGCAAATTCTTCTTTAGTCCTGGTACATATAGCACGTCCTTAACCTCAAATGAACCTCCTGACTCAAGCTGGAACAAGATTGTCCCCTCTCCCTTTACTACATACTTGGCATCATCACCAAGCTCCACATAGATCCTCAAGTCCTTCTCCATCAGACTATTGAATAACTCTTGTGCTTCTGTTATGTGACATGGTGCACCACTGTCCACGTACCATGCACTCCTTGTGACTGTGCTGGTAGAAGGGTAAGAGACTAGTGTGAATTCCTCAAACTTCGTTTTCAACTCATCCACATGAGTTTCTGTTGATGCTAATACCTGCTGTGATTTCTCCTTACCCTTCTTCTTCTGTGGATACTGAGATGCATAATGACCATTCTTTTGGCACACGAAACACTTGATCTTACTCAAGTCCTTCTTACTTGGTGTTAAATTTGTAGCAGCTGCAAGAGCCATTCTCCGGGAGGATGGCAAAGACCCTTGTTAGGGCCCCCAGTATATGACTGGGGTTCTTGGTCTGGGACCAAGCAGTAAAGACCCCTGAGAGGGCCCCCAGTAGATGACTGGGGTTCTTGGTCTGGGACTAAGCAGTAAAGACTCCTGAGAGGGCCTCCCAGTACATGACTGGGGTTCTTGGTTTGGGACCAAGCAGTTAAAGCCCCTAGATATGTCTAGGGCCCCTGGACATGGTCCAGGGTACCCATGCCCGGGGCATGGGTTGATCCTTGGTCTTGTACCTTGGTGGATAAGACCTCAGAGATATTCTGGGGCCACCTGATCCTTGATTTGGTGGTTGTCGGTATATGTCCCTCTTTGAAGGCAGGCATGACCACATGAGGGATGTATCCC
>SNQJ01S0256092.1:0-12527 GCA_010110895.2 Picea sitchensis | reverse complement strand
AGGATGATATGGATACTAGTGACGAAAAAGAAGATATTCAAGAAGAAGAGATAAGAGAATAGTCCCCAAGAAGAGACACAAAGAAACCCTCAAGAATGACTCAAAATAATCATCCCGAAGAATTGATTATTGGAAATAAAAGCGATGGAGTGCACACAAGAAGACATCTGTTGTATCAGATAGAAATAACATGTTTGTCACAAATTGAGCCTAGATCAATCAAAGAGGCATGTAAATATGAAAATTGGGTCAATGCTATGAATGAAGAATTGGACGATATTGAAAAAAATCAAACTTGGGAACTAGTTCCAAGACCAAAAAATAAAAATGTCATTGGAACTAAATGGGTGTATAAAAAAAAATGAATGAGATTGGACAAGTAATCAGGAACAAAGCCAGATTTGTGTGTAAAGGGTATTCTCAGGTTGAAGGGGTAGACTTTGAATAAACCTTTGCACCTATGGCCATATTAGAGGCAATCAGGACGTTCTTATCTTTCTTGAGCTACATAAAATTTAAAGTGTACCAAATGGATGTCAAGTCAACATTTCTCAATGGAATTTAGATGAGGAAGTCTATATTGAACAACCAGAAGGATTCCAATTAACAAAAAAAGGAGACTATGTCTGTAAACTAAAGAAAGAACTCTATGGGCTAAAACAAGCACCCAGAGTGTGGTATGCAAGGGTAGATTCTTATGTACAAAAAACAAGGTCTCAAAAGAGGATCAACAACCAACAATATTTATTGTAAAATTGTTGGTAATAACATGATTATTGTGGAAGTATATGTTGATGATATTATATTTGGAAGTGATGATGAAAAAATGAGTATGCACTTTGCTAGAAGGATGCAACAAGAATTTGAAATGTCCTTGCTTGGTGAACTGAATTTATTTCTTGGATTACAAATAATACAGTCCAAAAGAGGATTCTTTATCCATGAGTCCAATTATGTTAAATATATGCTTAATAAATTCTAGTTAGAGGATTGAAAACCTGTTAGTACACCTATGACAGTTGGATGCAAAATAAGCAAGGAAGATGAGTCCAAAGTTGTAGATCCAAAACACTACAGATCAATGATTGGAAGTTTACTCTATGTAACAACTTCCATACCTGATGTCAAGCAAATTTTTGGGATGGTGGCTAGATTCCAAGCAGCACCAAAAGAGAGCCACGTTCAAGATGTGAAAATAATCTTTAGGTATTTGAAAGGAACCATAGATATTGGTTTGTGGTACCCTAGCAATGACTCATTCACTTTAAAATCCTATTAATATGCATATTGGGTAGGTTGTGTAGATGACATAAAAAGTACAAGTGGAGGAGCATTCATTTTGAGAGAATCATTAGTAGCCTGGATAAGAAAGAAACAATCCTCAATTTCTCTGTCTAGCACTGAAGCTGAGTATATTGCAACAAAAAAATGTTTCACACAAGTGGAATGGATGGAAAAGGCCTTAGAAGACATCAAAATGGTGTTTGAAGAACCTACTACTATCTAATGTGATAATAAAAGAACTATAAGTCTCTCCAAGAACCCTATCCAACACTCCAAATCAAAACACATTCCCATAAAATACCATTATCTAAGAGATGGGGATGAAAATAAGAACATTAAATTGGAATATGTCCCAACTCCCAACACAAGAAATGGTGGTAGATATCTTCACAAAACCCTTAAGTAGAGATGTTTTTGAATATCTCAGGCAGAGATTGGGAGTGATCCCTCTTCCAATCTAATCTCTCAAGAAAATAATGCATCAATTGGCACCAATTCAAGGGGAGACAACAATCAAAGTCAGAAGGAGTCAATTAGTTATGACATAAAAATTATGATTGCAGGAGGAGTTACCCGAGTTCACATTCTGTTCATAATTATATAGACAGACAGAGCTTTACCATAGGAGAAGCAACCAATTTTCCATTAATGTCAAAGGGGGAGAGTAATCTCAGAGAAGAGATGAATCATCATAGGGAGAGATTGTGTATGAAGTTGGTGTGTTTCCATCAATTATAAAGGGGGCTATTGTTGGACATAGTGTCATTAATGTGTTTTCATTGATGTCAAATAGTAGGACGGTATGTAGAGACTAAAGCTCAGAAGGTTTAACGAATGAAGATCAAATCTCAGAAGAGATAATGCAATGATACTCATAAGGGAAAGGCGAATGAAGATCAAAGCTCAGAAGCAATAACACGATGATAATCAAAATGGAAAGTGAATTGTAGAAACATGATCAGATAAAGTTAGGACCATTGAATACACAAGCCCCAGATCAACGACAGGAATGGATTGATGAGAGAAAAAGGAGAATTAAAAAATTTGTTATTCCCAATATCGCAATCAGTCTAGACCGTCAGATTACAAGAGAAGGATCGTTGGAGGACTAGTCAATGATCAGATCAAATTGGGATCACTGATACACAAGCGTTAGATCAATGACAGGGATAGATTTCATAGAGCGAAATGAGAATTAAACAATGTGTTATTTTCAATCCCGCAATTAGTCTAGACCGTCGATCATCACCCACCAAATAGATCTACAGTTGGCATCAGTGCCACTACCAACGAGCAGTTTTCCATTGCGAAGCTCAATGATAGTTTTAAACATCATGCTAGTTGGGACCCCACAATCATCCTTGATCATTGATCTACTTCTAGAGCCTTATCGACCGATGGATCAATTTGAATGGAAGTATTGGATAAGAAAGTCAAATAGGTTGATATTTCGAATACCCGAATTCCTGATAGCCATTGGATCACTTTAAGTGGACGGATTGGATATGAAAACAAGAAGAGACGTTAGATTTAAACCAAGGAAAAGTAGCATCACAGATAGATTGAGTCGTGGATCTAAGATCATGATCAAAGAACAAAATTTATTTCGGGTTACGATTTGTGGGGAGGTTACACTTCGGGGAATCTCACTTCAAAAGAACTAGGAAGTGGAGAGATCAAATTCCCCGAATTCCCGAAGGTCGAAATTTCGAAGTCACTCTCAGCCGTCGATTTGAGATACATTTCAGATACTATTCTGACCATTAGATCGAGGAGAAGAATATGTGCCACATCAGGAAATCTACGTGAGTAGACTACGTCTGCAAGGACATGTGGCACAGTTAGATAATGACAAGTGTCAAGATGAAATCATCATTTTAGGTACATGTAAATCACGAATCTGAGTGACATGTCAAAGCTACTCGACCTGTGCCATGTCAACAAGTGACGTCAGTAAGTTACGTCACTCCGGGAGTTTCACCACCAACAAATGACCAAAGTCCTGAAGTCCCAAAGGCTGAAGTGTCAAAGTTGTGAAGGACAAAGTCCTAAAGTCTCAAAGGCCGAAGTCTTGAAGGGCCAAAATCGCGAAGGACAAAGTCCCGAAGTGGACATGAGTCATTCGATCTAAAGAACACTTCAGGAGCGTTCTCGACTGTTGATCAAGTATAATGGAAGGATAGCGTAATTAGAATAGACGAAGTCCTGAATTTTCGACAGTCGTCCATCTCATCGAGAGATTAAAATGTGACAATTGATTATGATAAAGTGATCAAGCACTCGTTTGGACTAGCGCCTGGTCACCATTGTTGGTCATATCGAATAAGAGAAATAAAGACAAAATATAATACATAACTAAAAGTTGATAATCCTATGGTTTTGCATTGTTGGTCATATGAAAATGGTTCGAAGGAAGCGCCTCTGCAGAACTCGGTTTCTGAAATAATTGCAGAGATTTGGGATCGAGTTAAAAGATGAAATTGATCCATATCTATGATCAATTTATGAAAATCCTTCATGGTAAGGTTTGAATAATAACAAATATTATGTTTAATTTAAATAAAGAGGTGCGATGGTCCAAACGAAAGTACACAAATCATTATATATCACACCAACTTGTAGATTATATAAATGAGATAGAGTGTTGAGAAGAAATGTGTCTCTGCAGTCCAAATCATAATATATAGTAAATCATAGAAGCAAAGCGAGATGTGGTGAGTACATGATACAAAAGTTTTCCAGATTTAGAAAACAAGGGTAGTTGGGTGGTGCAAGGGCAAGTTGGTTCCTACAAGGGAGTTGGTGCTTCCTTGTCAGTTGTAGCTGACTAAATAGGGGGTCAAAGCCTCCTACCAATTGGTGCTGGTGAAAAAGGGTGTGGGTGCATCTTGATCAATTGTTTCTGATCTAAAAGGAAGTACATCTTCCATCTATGTAACATGTAAAACAAAATTTTGCAGTTAATAGAAAAGTGTTTGTGGTTTTCCCAATTGGGTTCCACGATAAATATTGTGTTAATTTTTATTTTTTTCATTAACAAAATAAAAATTGACAAATTATTGAGTCATTGATTCACCCCCCCTCTCAGTGACAGGATATGATCCTTCACTTTATTGATTTTATAAGAGTGATAACGAATAGTATGTTTAGGTAACTTACCTTCAAGTGATCCTAGACACATTTCATCAACCTAAATGAATTAAGATTTCTTCATCGCACAATGCTCAATCTAGGTAGGGATGATGAACCCCTATTCTGGCACTCTTGACCTCTCTGGTGTGGATTCAACAATGTTGAATTTCTTTCCCCTTCAATCACTCGCGGATCAACTATGAGAGGAGATTGGACATAGGATTGACTAGTTTCTAGAACATTTGACTATCCAGCAAGAGATTTCACCATATGAAATTCTTCACCACAATGTTGTACACCAGTTGCCTCTCTAATTTCATCCACTGTATAATAATTTCCAAGAAAATCCTCCATCATCTGGTCATCCACAACACATTTTATTGAAGATACAATGGATGGATATATCTCTAATGATCTCTTTCACTTTGCTTTAGGTTATGGAGGAGAAACAATAGCAACATCTATTCTTCTATAAATTGGATTTCCCTCTTCTCAAAGCATATGCTTTGAAATACATAACATTTCATTTTCTCTTTCTTCTTCTACCTTTTCAATCGGTTTCTCTTTTCATGAGGACATTATTTCTCGAATCCGTTGGTTCCCCATGCTTAAAGAGAAAATTTGGCTTCCAAGCACCCCACCACAAATTTGTCTTTGTATTATGTAACAAGACAAAACCAAGTGCATAAATTTTTCTATAATGTACCCCAAATTTCTCTAGCATTTTTTTGTTTGTTTTAAATGTAACCTTTACATCTAAAAATGAACGTACAACAGTTCTTGTTAGCTAGAACCACGATATAGTATTTTGGTATTATATGCACGCCTTTTCCTTTTATGGTCACCAAAAATATCCTCTCTGACTTCCTATTATATAAGCTTCTCAATCCTCAAATATGGATGAATACCTGGAATCCTCTTTCTGAGATCTTTCCAATGACTACTTCCTTGCTCAATTCTGAGATTTGAGCAGAAAACTATGATCCTTTAAAACTTGTTCATTTTATCTGATGAATTCCTTGTGTAGTTGATCTCTTTTCTCTGAGCTAATGGCTCTTAGATATTTTTTGGACCATATCAAAAAGTTCCCAGGTCTTCAGTACCTCTTTTGATGTAGGTTCGAACCATATGAAACCCATGAGATTCCTTCCTAACCCCTTTTCCCTTGTTTAACACAGTTTTTAGGAACTAGCCCTTTTTCTTCATCCCACAATTGCATGTGACCACAGGATATGACCCGATTCTATTATATAGGTGCTTATCCAGATCCTTGAGAGCTTCAGGGATCCAGAACTTCGGCTTTGGAATCTCTTTCTACTTCGTGCCTTATTTCTCCAAAAAAATGAATTGGCGAACTTTGCAAAGTGGGGTGGATCAATGGTCCATGGATTACTCAACAACCAATGATTGGGATTTATCACGAAACTCCAGGCTTTGGAATATTCCAAATTCCATACTCTCCAACCTTCTGGAGTGCCTAGTCTCCACACTGTGGTATCAGTTTCCACATACCTTCTCTCTATCAACAATCGAGATTAACTCCGACCTCCAATATTTCTCAACTCAACACAACTACAACATGATTCCTCTGGAGTACCAAGTCTCTGCACCTTGGGATCAAGTGCGATGTGACCACCAGGGCTCGCGGTCTCCGTTCTTGAACTAATAAATATTGTAAATGTCACATCAACTTTTCAAATTGCAGGGACATGGGTTGGAGGTTTTCGAGTAACCCACTGATCATTCCACAATTGTCCCCACGCTGACACATGCCCCTTCTGGGAAACCATGGTTTGGATTGTGAGACCACCTTGTAGAATTATCTATTGCGCAACTTTGATCTCCGCAATTCCCCCTGGCCATCGATATTTATAGATCCTGATCAAATTTAATGAAACCCCGATCTAGCTAACTTCTTCGCTAAGTTTAACTACTTTGTTCAACCACCCGGATCTTTTTTCATCAAAGATGAATTGTTAGATAAATTCAAGTTCATCGAGTTTTATTCGGGGAATCTCACTTCGGGAGAATTGAGAATTGGGAACGGATAACCCAAATTCTCCAAGGCTGAAATGAATCTAGACCATTGATCTAGATATGATCACACTCATTAGATCCAGGAGGAGGATATGTGCCACGACAAGATATCTACGTTAGCAAGGACATGTGGCACAAATAGATGATGACAAGTTTTAATATGAAATTGACATTTCAGGTACATGTAAGTCACGAATCTAAGTGACACGTGGCAGCCACTCGGCCAATTCCAAGTCAACAGTGACGTCACTTCAGGAGTATGTACTTCGGGGGAAACCAGTTTCTAACATCATAAATCACCCGAAGAGATAAAGGCCAAAGTTAACACTAACCGTTGATCTAATTCAAAACTCAACCTAAGTTTGGTCCTTGTCTTATTCTACTTTTTTATTTCCACAGAATTTAAATGATAGAATAGTTACTAAACCCTCATTTTACTTCCTTTGTAGGTTATGCAAGTTGGTGTAATCATATGAAGGAAGTATATTACTTCGAAAGGTATTCTAGTTCTATGTCCTTCCTTGATTGATCTATGTGTGCATTAATCTTCAACTACATACATAATTTTTTGTATACTTTCTTAGAGATCTATTTACAATAAGAGGTTGTGGAGTTTTTGGTCCGTGGTACTCAAACTGTAATACTTTGAACAAGATTCATTTGAATGTGACAACTACTTTCACAATACACTTGTAGTCTACTGAATAGCTATCTTTCTGTGGTAATAGATAATATAAAGGATATATTCAAACTGTTATTCTTTTATCTATTTTTACATGTTATCAAATTGATAAGCACCCATTTAAGTTTATTCCTTATTGCACCATTTCTCTACAGTGATTGTTATGTACAGATTTGAATAGCAATTCAAAAAATATATAATCCAATGGTCACTAGGAACATAACAATAGTTCTACCATTTCTTTATGTATCTATCTATATATATATATATACCACCATCATATCTCAAACAACCAGTATTTCTAGTATTATTTAACTATGATAAGCCATAGGAAACATGATCATAGAGTCCCTTAAGAATTGATTTCACTTATGTATACATAGTCAATCATATTCCTAACAATTTATAACCATAAATATAACATTGACAAAGAATACAAGATGAGATACATATCTGAAACCTGATACTGGAATAAAAATGGAATGGCCATGTTCCACCCAACCATAGAACAAAATAACCAAGTTCACTTGTCCTGCTCACCCCCTAGCCTGACCATGAGTCCATACCAGAAAAACGAATGATCCTCCTTGGCTATAATCACCATACACAAATCATAAAATGTTTTTCCTCACACTAAAAGTTCTCATAACAACAACTAGTTTCTTTTCCCCAACATACTAAGCGACATTCTTCCTCCTCCATATGTTGTTTTTATATGCATCCTTGGGCCTAGGTATTTCCTTCCCTCCTTGGGAAATTCAAAGATTTACAAATCCATGATTTTTAGGGGCTGCTAGTGGTGAAATTCCATATTTTCCACTTATAAAAATCAGCCTTGAGGTAGCTCAAACCTGTTTACCACTCATGGAGTGATGGTCAGCTTTTTTAACCTGGCTATTCTATTTGTCTTCCAACATTTAATTTATTAAAAAAAAATCTTACACATGTGTCAAATAAAAGAGGACAGTTGGGAAAGTCAAATCTTTTCCCAACAATCATCAAATAATTAATTACAACAATCAAAATTTCAAATTCAAATTTTCCATAAATGTCAAATAATTTCCAAATCTGAATTTTCCAAAAACGGAAATTTATTTCAAAGTTCACTTAGAATTTAATATTCTAAAATTTGAGGATATTACATCCTCTCCGCTTTAAGTACAACATTGTCCTCAGTGTTCATTCATCTCTCGGAATAGGACTGGATAATATTTATGCAAATCTTTCTCCAATTCCCAAGTGGCCTCCTCAGGGCTAAAGTATTTCCATTGCACTTTTACCTAGGCGATGGCTCTGTTCCGTAGTATTGTTTATTTCTTTTCTAGAATGTGCAGAGGTTCCTCTTGGAACTCACCTTCTGGTTCAACCTGCACCATGTTCCAATCAATGATGTGAGTAGGATCATAAATGTACTTTTTTATTAAGGAAACATGAAAAACATTATGAAATTTTAAGTTTGCAAGAAGTGCTAGTTGATATGCCATGAGTTCTGATTCGAGTTAAAATATATAAGGGAACAAAAAACCTGGGTTCCAACTTTGAACAATTTACTATCTTTAGAGAGATCCTCCTTTCTTTGTCTTTCAGATACACATGGTCCCCAATTTGAAATTCCCAGTGTCTCCTTTTTTAAATCTACATATCTTTTATGTCAGTGTTGGGCCTCCTTTAAATTTTGTTGTACCCTTTTTACCATTTTCTCCATTTCCTGGAGCATTTTTGGTCCCGTCATAAGCCTATCAACTAGATTATCCTAGCTAATTGGGGTTTTTCATTCCCTTCCAGTATAATGCTTCGAAGGGACTCATGTTGGTCGATGTCTGATAGCCATTATTGTAAGAAAATTCAACTAAGTGTATGTACTCCTCCTACTTAGTTGGTTTCATTCTTACATACATTCATAACATGTCTTCCATAATATGATTTGTTCTTTCGGTTTGCCCATCTGTTTGTGGATGGTAGCTTGTGCTGAAATTCAGGTTAGTATCCAATCCTGCAAAAATTCCTTCCAAAACTTTGACATAAATTTGACATCTCTATTGGAGATCACCATCTTAGGAATTCCATGCAATCTAAATATTTATTTCATAAAAAAATCAGCAATATTAATTTCTTTATAAGTAGATTTCACAGGTATAAAATGTGCATATTTGCTAAGTTTATCAATCACTACCACAATCAAGTCATTTTTCTTTTGAGTCTTAAGAAAACCTGTGATGAAGTCCAATGAGATAATATCCCACTTCCATTTTGGTAGTGGTAGAGGTTGTAGCAGACCATCGTGATGTTGATCTTCAACCTTTACCTTTTGACAATCTAAGCATTTAGATAAATATTCAGTTGGTTCACTCTCATGTTAGGCCAATAAAACAATTTTCTTAAAGTTGTTATCATTTTCCGGTATCCTAGATGACCAAAATATGGCCTTGTGTGCAATTCGTCAAGAATTGTTGATTTTAAATCAACATAATTAGATACATACAAACTGTTTTTGAACCTTAGTAGTCCATTTTTATCTAAACTGAGATCTGTTTTATTCAATTTTTCTGCATTTTCTTGTAATTTTGTTGTTGTTTTGATGTACTTTTCATCATTACAGTTTGCAGATTTTATTCTTAGTTCGATTTCATTTTATTCTTTGCTAACACTTATCTCATAAAGTCTGTTAGTCCTCCAACTTAGAGAATTTGAAACTTTGTTTTCTTTGCCTTTGATGTGTCTTACTTCGAAATCAAATTCACTTAAAAATGTTAGCCATCTCGCTTGCCTTGCATTGAGATTTTGTTGACTAAATAAAAACTTTACACCACTATTTTCGATTAGTAGCAGAAACCTTCTCCCCATTAAATAATGTCACCACATTTTCATAGAATGAATTATGACTGCTAATTCCAAATCATGTATAACATAATTTCGTTCATGTTCTTTCAGTTTACATGATTCGTAACAAACGGCGTGTCGATCTTGTGTTATGACCCCTCCCAAGCCTTCCTTGCTTGCATCCACACAAACTACAAAATCTTTATCGGGATCTACTACCCTTAGGATAGGCATTGTAGTTAACAATATTTTTAATTTAGCAAAGTTGTCCTAACACGTTTGTGACGAAGTAAATCTTATTCCCTTTTTTTGTAGGGATGTAATTGGATATGCGATCTTAGAAAATCCTTGAATAAATATTCAGTAATAACCGGTAATTCCCATGAATGATCTGATGTTTTCTACATCCTTAGGGATAGGTCATTCCATAATGACTTTTATCTTTTATGGATCAACTGCAATACCATCTTCAGATATCATGTGTTCTAGGTACTGTATCTTTCTTTGGTAGAAGTCACACTTATCAAACTTCACATACAAATTATGTTTCCTTAAGGTTTGCAATACTATTTATATATGTTCTTCATGTTCTTCTTCCATTTTTGAGTAAACTAAAATATCATCAGTAAACACCAACACAAATTTATCCAGATATTGACTGAATATACTATTCATCAAACACATAAAGGTTGTTGGTGCATTAGTAAGACCAAACAAAATTACGACAAACTCATAGTTTCTGTAATGTGCTCTAAATGTTGTTTTATTTATGTCTTCGTATTTTATTATGACTTGGTGATAACCACACCTTAAATCTAACTTAGAGAAGATCCTTGCTCCTCCAACTTGGTCAAACGGGTCATTAATTCTGGGTAAAGGATACTTATTCTTGATTGTCATCTTATTTAGTTGTCGATAGTCAATACACAATATCAAGGTCCCATATTTCTTTTTAACGAAGAGAACCGGTGCTCCCCAAGGTGAGACACTTGTTTTGATATATTCTTTATCTAACAGTTCTTGCAACTAAATTTTCAGTTCCGTTAATTTGGGTAGACTCATTATATAAGGTTCTTTAGATATCGGGGAAGATATAGGTAGTATATCGATAGAGAAATCTATATCTCTTCTTGGAGGTAGTTCCGGTATTTCATCCACAAATACATCTCTAAACCCATGTAGGACTACAAAGTCCTCTAAACTAGGTTTGTTTTCCTTTTCTAACAGATTAGTTACCTAAACAACATAAACTTGGTAACCTTTGTTCATACATTTCTTAAACTGCTTGGCTGATATCTGCCTAACCGAAACTAGTTTTCTGATCCCTTATATCATCATAACTGTGTTGTTTTCGTCTCTCTAAATAAGTGACTTTTCATAACAGTTTAATATTACTTTATGTTTATCTAACCAGTCTATTCCAATGATTAAATCGTAATATCCCAAAGGTAAAATGTTCAGGTCTATCTTTGTACTTTGACCGTCTATGTTGATCAGTTCACATTCAGGAGTAAAATCTGTAACCTTTCTCTTGGTCCTTGTTGCTAACTGTACTAACCTTGAGCTTTTTTAATTCAACTAAACCAGGAGTGGCATAAGTCAGACTAGATCCTGAGTCAATTACTATGGAAATGAGGTTATCATGAATTTTACCTTCAACCTCCACGATAGTGGATTGATTATAAACTTGCCTGCCATCCATAGCTTCATCAATTATGTGCACACTTCTGCCCATATCTCCTACTGTCGAATATTCTTGCAAGTTATGGACTGAAGTTCTTGCTGTGGAAATTAAGTGTGGACAATTTCTCCTCAAGTGAGGTTCTCCACACTCCCAACAATTCAATGGTTCTCTAGGTATGTCCCCAACTTTATTGACTCAAAGGTTAACTGGCCTACCTCCCACTTGAGTGCTCTGAGTTTTTGAATTATAGTACTTATTTTGGAAACTTTTTTCCATATTACGGAAAGGGGCTCGTTGGAACCCTTTCTTTCATTAATTCACTATGTCTTGTTTCTTGTCCTTCCATGCCTTGGGAATTTTAGACCTCTGGTTTTATTGATAATAGCACATCTGATCCTTTCTAAACACTTCATTTAAAGTATTGGGATTGTCAAATTCAATTTTGTCTTTGTATGACTGTGGTAGACAACTTAAGAATCGTTGTATCTTTACTTTGTCTTCCTTGATGTATGGTACAAATCTCAATAGTTCTAGAAATTTATTTATCATATCGTCCATGGTCATTTGTATGAGTATTAACTCGTAGAATTCCTTATTCTTTATTTTGTAATAGATTTATGACAAATATTTATTCTTGAAATATTTCTTAAAATCTATCCATTCCATTTGTTTCTCTTTCAATCCCTTAGCAAATTTCAGATCTTGCCACGAGATATTTGTTTTTCCCTTCAAGTTATAAATGGCCATTATGACTTTCATATTACTAGATTAATTGTAAATATGGAAGTATTTCTTTATATCTATTAGCCATGCTTCAGCCTCTTCACCCGTCCTTGATTCTTCGTCAAAGGTGGATGGTTTTATTTTCTTGAATTCACCTTCCATATG
>SNQJ01S0256091.1:0-12527 GCA_010110895.2 Picea sitchensis | reverse complement strand
CCTTGGTCATTATGGATTCTTTCTTTAGGTGTAGGCATCTATAGGATGGTGTAGTGAGTTATTTTATTTTATTTTATTATGTGGGATATTCTAGGTTTTGTAGGTGAAGAAGTTTTGTTTGTAGGACAACTAGTTACTCCACCATTTGAGTAAACCTCTCTTCCTTCCTACAGGGAAGTGCATGTAACTGAAGAAGATTTTGTTTCAGTTGTACTTAGACATTTTGGAATGGTAATGTATTTACAGGGAGGGAATTTTCCTCGAAGGAAAATATTTGTAACCACTATTGTAAAGGAATGTGTGTTGTACTTTTATAAGCCCACTATTGAAAGGCCAGGGCTGTACACATCACTTCCTATTTAATCTTATCCTTGGGAAAGTTTTTCAGTGGATTTTGTAAGGGGATTTCCCATGTCTAGTATGAGTCATGTCTACTTAGGTGTAGCAGTAGATAGGTTGTGTGACAAGCAGGTTGCTCTTTTGTTATCCCACTATGTAAGGGTCCATTTCAGATTGTCCACATTCCTTATCTCCGGTCAAGAGTCTCGGTTGTTAGGAGAATATTGGATAAATTTGTGGCAGATGATGGACACCATGATGGGGAGGAGCATTTATTTCCATCTGTTAGTCTCTAATTTTGTCTTGGTTTAGTGAGAAACCCTTATTGTAAACCCTTCTTACCTACACTTCAATTTCTGTTTCCAGTTGATTTCGATCTTTGTTTTTAGTGTCTTATGGTTTGCATTTCAGTTTTTGAATAGTTTATTCAAGTTTGAAATTGAAAGACATGGTTTTAAATGAGGTGTCACCTTATATGCCTGTTTGAACTTCATAAATTCAAATTTTTCTAAGTCATTAATAGTGCTACGGGAATAAGGCTATTCCCATAGCGCCAAAATTATCATGCCTTGATACGCGCCTGCCATCTAGATTTCGTTATGATGATAGGAATCGTGGTCTGAGAGTTTGCATGTGTCCACAATAGCTTGGAATCATTTACTGATTCAAACCGTTTCATAATCCAATTGCTTTGTACCCACGAAGGTCTCATTTTAAAATCACCCAATTCTCAATGATCATTATATTATACTTGTCTGATTTTGCTGAATTTAGGCGCAGGTATTTTCTCAGAGGAACGTTATACACTAACAGATTGCAGGTGGCAAATTTGGAACCCGAGGGTGCTAGTTACGGAAGCCTTGGAGCTAGCTCATGCAATCTTCAAACCCTAACGCACAAGTCAAGCTAAAGACTAACACCACACCGAGCCACAACAAGGAGGAGTTATCCTGGCTAAAGACAATTTGTCTTATCAATAGAGACCACTGCCATCTATTCTCGAAGAATTAGTTTTTGCAAACATAAGTCATTTCCATCTACTCCGATAATTGGCATTCATCATGAAGGTGAAATATTGCCTCTGGTTGCAACCTGTCCACAATACCATCAAAAATAGCGTGCAAGCCCAATCGAGTCATCATGAGATATCAAACACACAGAACGCCCAATTGAACGCCCAATTTCATGGAGAATACAGAGTGAACATTCAGGCATTGTGGTTATTGACAACATGGGAACATAGTACAAAGGGTTTCCATCACCCAGTACTCGAGCTCAAAATCCAAATCATAGTTGGTTCCAGGTTCTGCGAATGTTTAAATGGGTCTGACATCATGGAAAACCCCCATGGTAATTCCCCATTGCATAGCACATTGTATGAGACAACCAATAGATGAACAAGCAAAATTGCCAAGTAGAATCGTGAGCATACTTTTGCATCTTCTATATCATCTGCTCAACAATCAGAGCACGAAGAAGCCTATCATATGATTGTTTCATACTTGAAGCTACAACCTGCAAATCGTAAGAGGGGGAAAGAATCATGGTTTGTGATAAGGATTCGATGAAGCAAAGCATCCAAAATCCACCAGCGATAACATTTGTTGGGAAAATATGAAGTTTTCTTACCTGTCTCCAGATGATGCCATGATATCTTCATTTCAAGGGGTTTTCAGGGTTTTAGCAATTTTGAAAAAATGGAAACATGATGATCAAACCCTCGTGGAACAGAGATACTGCCCCCTGGCATCATTATCTTAGGGATAGATTTGTATCTTCGCAGATTGTGGGGTTTTGTCTGCCATGACTCCAGAAAGGTGCATCATTCATTATGATAGACCCAAATCATATTCATTTGGTCTGGTGTTAGTTGCACAAGTAGACTAGAAATCAAAAGTGGTCATACAAGCAAACTTTGTTGAAATTATCAGTGAGAGATTTGTGAGAAATGATGGGATAACTTATGAAATATTTTAGCTGTCATGCAAGTTCATGAGTGGAAAGATTGGGAAAGAGAAAGAGTTTATTGTTATTCAAGAAATTATTGTAAGTAGGGAACATGAAGAGATCCAAATTCTCACTGGTGAACACGAGGCTACACTTAAAGCATCCTACAACAACTCGGTTTTACATCTAGAAAATACTCTGTTATTTTTACCTGTTTTAGTCTTCTTCTTCAAGAGAGGTTGCAGAACAGATGGAGATGAAATTGATGAAACCAAAAGAGGTTTTTGTTGGGAACATGCCCCTTCACAAAAACCTCTCTCATTGTTTACACATCTATCACCATTTAAGAGATTCGAATTGATCTTTGAGGGATAATTTTCTGATAAAGCTACAGGAAATACTCTGTTATTTTTACCTGTTTTAGTCTTCTTCTTCAAGAGAAGTTTCAGAACATATGGAGATGAATTTGATGAAACCAAAAGCGTTTTTTGTTTGGAACATAACCCTTCACAAAAACCTCTTTCAGTTTTTACACAACTATCACCATTTAAGAGATTCGAATTGATTGTTGGACCCTATTTTTCAGAAATTTACCAGATTTGTTTTCTTGAAAAATCTCATGGACAACAGTTGACAAGCCACCTCATCAATTCGAATTGGAGATCAGATTGGATCTTCTCCTTGATTATTTGAAACAAGAAACTAAACATAAATGAGGAGGTTTTCAGATCCATTTCTTTTGGATCTTGATTATTATGTACTGTTTCTATGTAAACTCTGTAGAATGAGAGGAAAAGGCGGTGGAAACCCGGAGAGAAGAGGAACGAGAGGAAAAAAGAGGACCATGGATGCTGGACTGGGATTCTCTTTTTTGATTGTAAAATAATGACTATTTTATTTCACACTCAATGCTACAGCCCTTTGATACGCATATTTTCTCCTCTTATCTTTTTCTTTCTTTTCTTACTTGTAAAACATGTTTTATCTGCAATGCATTGACATTATCTTGATATGTTGATAAAGAAGTGAAGATTTCACTGTTTTCTTTCACATTTCCAGACTTGTTTTTAAGTACTTTGTTTTCTGTTTCTGAATGACATTTGGGATCAAAAATCTTCCTGTGTGAGTGAATAGATTGGACATTTGCATACTTCCTTCATCTTATGGTTTTATTTTCTTTATTAAATTGACTACCATTGACTAAGTAAGTGGGATCAACCCTTGTTTACAATTAGAGATTGATATTATTTTTCTTCATTTACTGCCGACACCTCCAACCTTTGCAAAAAACCATACACATTTATCCATAAGAACCAATGCAATAAATCAATGATTCCCTAGCTTGCCCTTAGCAGTCGAGTGCAACTTTAGGGACTAACACCATCCATAGGCTGACAAACAAACATAGGTGATAAACAATACGACATTCCAGTTTCTTCAAGGATATTGCATTGAGCATCCTAGGTCATGGGATGATCAATTATTGTATGTCCAGCCTATGTATAATCAAGTCATGTATTTTTTCACTCAGGATTCACTAGTTGAGACTTGTCTTGGGTATTTACCTAAGATCCCCTTGGACTTGCGGTATGGGAAATATGTCAGGGAGAAATATGCAGCTCGCAAGTTCATTCAGAGGATTCAACAAGTCAACCAAGTAGTCAAGGAACATATGGAGGAAGATGTCATCCTAGATCGAAGACTGAGGACTTCATGCAGGAATAACATTACTTATCTTCGATTAGGCTTAAAAGGTACACATCCAAGCAAGGCAAAGTGGATCAAAAAGGACTCTTCCCTCACTTACCAGTTGATTGATGAAAGATTTTTGTGGTCCAAAAAGATCTCAATGGGAAGGCGTGATCCAGAGAAGGCTAAGAATAACGCAAAACTCACATAGGCAACTCAAAATGCTTAGAATGGCTCAAGTAGACAGAGAAAGGGAAAACATTCAAATTTCCCCAAAGTCCCTGAAAACGACATGATCATGAAGAGCATGTCACAAGATTTCTAACAACGCAAATGGCTTGTCAAACAGAGTTATGGTTTGAAAGATATCCGTGGTCAAAGTTGCGATCAAATAGGGCCAGTCAACAGGGGGCCACATCATCATCTCTACTGTTGACCTCAACAAATAACATGGCAGGGTGACATCATCATATAGGATGTTGACATCAACATGCCACGTGGTAGCACCAGAGGCTGCCACCTGTCACTCGCCAATGGGCTTTTCAAGGGTACATGTGGACCAATAGAAGAGTGCCACGTGGCACCTCCAGGCAATGCCACATGGCACCACCCAGGGAGCCCCACGTGTTAGGTATGGGTTGATGGGACGATGACGTCAACAGAAAGGTGGGATAATCAACGGGTTCCACGTGGCCCAATCAGTGGGCAACATGTGGTATCCCTGAAACGCTCAATATTAACCCGTGAACGAATTTCGTTTTAAAAAAATGGCTGGTTCGCCAAATCTGTCGGACCACGCCAATTTTAACAGTAAGTTGGAATGAATTCTAGCAATCACGCTAAAGCTAGCAGAGACCAAATATATTGCAATATATATATGTAAAAACAACACACCAAAATGAATTTCGATGGGATTCGACCCCGGAACCTCTGCGATGCCCAAGCCTTAGCGAATCCACCCACAACCAATGCGCCATGGGTACCTCTTGGTACATAAGCCCGTGGATATTATTTAAAAGGTGTAATCCTCCCAAATCCAGGGGGAGAGGTGTGAACCGTATAGACCTACATGCACAGATTTCGAGGCAAAGGACTGTCATCATTGCAGGGTGTAAAGGGCATGAAAATCGAGACAAAATTCTTCTTGGGCCTGGGAGTACTAGAGTCGGATCAGAGTGTGGAGACAGTCATTTTCTGGTAATTCAATGCCACGAATTCAGTGGTGATGTATGTTTTATGATCTGAGCATTATTTGTGCAGCTTGATTTCAGAATGAGGTATATTTATGTATTTTCCAAATTATTTTGTTGAGTTAATGAAAGAGCCTACCCATTTGAGAGCAGGACCCGAAGACGTAGTTCACCAGGGACAAACTCCGTTATCAAGTTTTTGTGTTCAGATCTGATGCTTATGTCTCTTCATTTTTAAGGTTTCCCTACTTTAATGGTGCACTTTAATTTATGCTCATTTAATGCAATTCTTTATAAGTCACGATGAAAAGATCCTGGATCACTGATGATGCAAATTGCTGAGGTGATAGGCTTATAATGCGAAAGCGATAACCGACAACATGATCAATACTGCAAGCAAGAGAATGAGATGCAATTACAACTTAACACAAAAAAATGTCTGTTTTTCATGAATTTAGTCTACTTGGTTTGAAAAAGGGGTAAACTTGCACCAAATAGACGTCCTTTCAAATCCAATTTATGAGTGTGAAAGAGACAAGTTCACTCGGCAATATTTTCGCTTTTTGAGAGAATCGGAAAATAGCTTAAACCAGACTCATTGGGAGTCCCACTAGGTATAGGTCAGTGTGCTTATGACTAATAAATGAGGTTCAAACGTAAAGTCATGTATTAGCTATAAGGGACTCCTGGTCTTACGAACAAAAATCTCTGCATGGGCACCAGATGGCGCAGAGGATCTAACTAGGGTACCCATGTTTGGTAAGTCTCTACCATTTAATAACGACACTTATAGTTGTAGAAATAAGGTTATGTGTCGCTATTAAACGGGTTCGTACCTAAGTAATATGAGCTGCAGTCATAGGATGATGCAAATGTGCATAATGGATTGATGACCTATCTTATATGCTGGTTGACAAAAATACTTGTCCAAAGTTACGAACGGGCGACATGGCGCTAAAAACTGCAAGAATCCTTGGATAAACCACCAAAACCAACTCCATCCATTGGTGTATTAGTCTATTAGGCCAAAATATTAGAAAAAACTATGCAAAGTGGGTAAAAAGTTTCTATAAATAGTAAAAAAAAAACAATTTTACTATACCATTTGTATTTTTTACCCAAATAATGCATTTTGGACCAAATTGCCCCCGAATTTCAATTGCTAATAGCGGGAGTCACTAGTGATGGAATCAACAACCGTATGAACTAGGTAACTCATCTTGCTNAAAAAACAATTTTACTATACCATTTGTATTTTTTACCCAAATAATGCATTTTGGACCAAATTGCCCCCGAATTTCAATTGCTAATAGCGGGAGTCACTAGTGATGGAATCAACAACCGTATGAACTAGGTAACTCATCTTGCTCCTCTCTTTATTTCTAGTGGACTAAATTTGCAATTATGTCTCCTTTTTTGAGCATTTTAGGGTGCAACTTAGAAACTAGGGTATACGCGGGCTATAAATCATTGGGTCGTGTATACACATACCTATATGCACATGTTTGCAAAAAAACTAGTGTATAAGAAACCTTATACACAACTGTGTAAATTGTATCTCGTGTACATGTCTGTGGATATGGTTTTTAAAATGTTACTAACTCAAAAAATGGTTTGAATCTTGTAGGATGGTGCTAGAGTGGAGAGAAAGAGAGCATGAAGAGGTGGATGCTGTAGTGGAGAGAGATCTAAGGGCCTAGATGGATTTAAAAACATGTGGGTTATATAAGTTTTGGGCTCTCAAAGGTATGAGGTATCATGTGACACTACTCCAGATGCTAGTGAACTACTGGGATCCACATACATAAACCTTCAACCTTGATGGACAACCACTGAGGATTGAAGTTGAGGACATATAATTTTTGACATGATTTTCACGTCGGGGTGATTTGGTCAAACTCAAATCCCGGGGAATTGGGAGTGGCATAAACATAGGGGATTACATAGCCACTCATTGTATTGCAAGGACTGAGAAGGTAGGGAGCCAACTCTCGATCAGAGCGATAAAAAATCTAAGTCTTAAGATTGTTTTCCTAGTGTTGACATGGATCACAGGGTTGACCTCTTTGCACCAGGAATCGAGGCCACTTATGTTCTATTCAATGGATTTCTTGCGACCCATGGTTTATGACTCATGCACCTCACTATTGGCCAACATGAATAGCTAGTTGATAGACTGAAAACTGGGTAGAAAGAGGAACTTCATGTTCGTGTCTATCCTATGTAGTTTTTTCTTCGAGCAGGTTCTAGGTTTGGGCCCTAGAGTTGAGATTTTTCTGCATGGACCTCGCGATCCAAACATGGCACGGTGGGCTGAGGTGATGAGGCGACATGGAGGTGGTAGGGTGCCAACACCCTACAACGACGATTTTTTATTTTGGTGGAGTTGGAAGGTGATGGATCTGGAGGACTACCCTTATGCAAGGATTGACTTTAGAGGAGATATGGACATGTCCTTACCACCCGGTTTTGCCTACGGAGACATAGGGACGCAAAAGTTTTTGAACATTTCATTTTTTTATTATTTTTGTATAAGAAAACAAAAATATTTTTGGATGTTGTAAAGTACTAACTAAACATGTATGTGACACAAACATGGGTCCACGATAGCTGGACATAAATCCATGACACCAGTGGAGGCACTGGGGGGATGATCCAGCAGGAGGGGACACTGATAGAGTGCTTCAAAACGTGTAGGGAAACATGTCTCTTTTGACACAAATGATTCCCATGGTTCAGGTAGAGGATTTTTCAGAGGTGATGTAGTCGTAGGTGGTAGGTGTGCCCTGTGCTTGGGTACGACTCTTTTGGCATCTTGCAAACACCATAGTATGTGTTGGCCCTCGACCAAGTTTTGGAGAAACTTGGTCGTGTTTGACCATTTTTGGGACTTCGACAGGCAGGTCGAAGATGGAGCACCCAGGCGAAGCGAAGATCGCAGGATCTCACCCCCTTTTTACATGTTTTTTGGGTTTAGGGCTTATGTAACAGGTATGGGATGTCAGCCCATGGTTTTACCCATGCTTATGCCCCACTTGTAAATGTATAAAAAAGTAGTTAGGAGTTGTAAGAATCATAATAATAATAAGATAAGATAAGATCATATCTAAGTTGGCTTTGTGCAAGATATGTAAAGGTTGCTAAGTGTGATTAATTGTGAAGGCTTCGTGCATACTATGTGTTGAGAACTTGCAGAGCTAAGTGCAAGTGATTGTAAGAAGGCTTTGTGTCGTGTCGAACTCGGGGAAGGAGGATCTGGAAAAGTGCACGCAGATCTCCTGTCCTATGCGGAGTTGGTTTAGAGGCTCTGTGCATGTAAGAAGATTGAAATAAGATAATAAAGAAGAAAAAGAGTTGGTGGACGTTGCCCCACACTGGGGGTGAACCACGTATATCCTGTGTTGTGATTGTTTTGTGTTATTGATGTGATTTATGCTCAGTGTTGAATATTTATTTATGTTAGATGGATTTGATGTAGTATCTTAGTGCTTAATAACATGAATGAATGCTATATCTATTTGATGCTATGTGCTAAATGGTTAACTATGCTTGGATCTTGTTGAACACTGCATTTTTCTGTAATTAGGGTTTTTACTTGCGATGTGAGTAAGGGTCAAAGACTAATGAACTTTAATTTCTAAGTGATCTGTTAAGTATTGTGATCACAGATATGTGTCCCAGCTAGGTTGTAGACACTTGAGTCCTACAACCTCCCCTGCCTCTACCTCAGGTGAGACTTCATCTGCTTTGCAAGTGTTGCCGAAAGGGTCAGTAGTTAGGGTTTTTTGGTGTGTTGTTGAAGCGTTAAAACCTGGGTCTGCCCCTATGACAACAAATGGTTCCATTGCCGGGACCTGAAACTGAGATTGCTGGGAACTGAAGAAAAGAAAAATATCTGTGCATAGATCTACTTCTCTAGTGCGCAGTACTCTACTTGACTTGTGAATCTCTGTGCTAAGAAGAGAATCCCAATCTGAATAAAGAGATAATATCTTAAAGCTTTGTTCTCTGATAAAGGTAAGATAAGTGGAAATTTTTGTTTCGAAAGAATGGATCTAGGTATGTTTGATAGATTTTGTCCTAGTCTGAAAACTACGGAACAACTCGAAGAAAGAAGATATGGTATGAATAGATCTGATAGAAATAGTGAAAGATATGTTATTCCTATGCATAGAAATAATTTTTGGACTAACAAGTGGATGCAAGATCCTAGAAATAATTTTTTGCAGGTCCATCACTGTGATCCCGTTGCGCAGTACAGGAAAGGTTGGGTATCATTTAAGAGAAAGAGAGGATTGACTCTTTGTTATAATTGCAGAAGACCAGAACATGTTGCTAAGGAATGCCCTGGTAGAGGTCCTATTTTCCTTTGTTGTAAAGCTACCGGACATAAAGTTTTAGATTTCCCTAGAATGATTGCTACAATTGAGAAGATGAACATGAAACAAGAAAACCATGAGGAAGGTCAAGAGACTAAGAATATACTAAAGAACCAGAAAGAATCTGAGGCTATATTATTGCAGATGAAATAAACACTGAATGATCATAGAGACATCAGTTTATCAGAGGTATTAAAAGAAAAAGAGTGCATAGAAACAAGAATATGAGACTTCGACTTAGAATGTGTATTGGATACAAAAACACATGTTAATATCATGACATCAAGTACATGGGAAATCTTAGAAAATCCTGCTATGGTTCCTTGATTGGGGGGAATAGGATTGTTTAAAGGAAAGTTGATAACCCTATGTGGAGTACTTACTCATGTTCCTATGAGTGCACACAGAACATCGAAAGAAGAAGAATTCGAGGTCAGTAAGTTTGTTGAGAACAACGCCCCTTTTTCACTTTTGTTAGGAAGGACTTGGATTGAGAGAGATCAGATTCGAAGGAAAGAAGAAGAGGAAGCTATAGAATATAAAAAACAAGAATTAAGAGATTTCATGGCTAGGAGAATGCACGCTTACTATAAGAACAGGAGGACAAGTCGAAGAAACTAAGGGCCAGAGACCTAGCTGTCGAAGTTGAAAAAATGAAAGAAGGATTAAAGAACCTATCCATGCAGGAGAGTAGAGCACCTACTCTAGAATCAATAAAAGAAAAAATATTACCCTCGAACCATGTGAAAGACCCTTAGTAGTGTGAAGCTACTATGCTAAGAAAGGATAAGACCAATAATGGAAAGAGGAATCCAGAGACGCAGATCACCGGAAAGAAAGTAAGAAAGATCAGTAATATGAAAGCAAAGCTAGAAAAATTGTAGGATGTCCCAGAGAGGACTTCGCAGAAGGAAGGTTTATAGAACTTTAACCTTGCCGGAATAATAGAACAACGCAGACTGGAACTTCGCCACAATGAAGCAATATGACCATTGGAGGTGTCTTGACCATTAGAACGATGCTCCAGAACGATTAGAAATGAAGTTATTGCCGGAAAAATCACCATTGGACCGTTGGGACCGCACCATAATGGATGGAATTGTATTGATTGAGGCATTCCTGCCCATTGGAGGAATCCATTACAATGTTGTCTATTTAACCCATTGAATGTTGCACTGAGGACAGTTTTGTGAATTGTGATTATCCGAGCCCATAGAGAACTAATTACTTTCACTTAGTGCTTATTGAGACCTCACCACCCGTTCTGCTTACCTTGAGCATTTTTCCACCTATCCAAGACATTTGATCACGAGTGTGCATGTCGAGCGACCTTAGCGCAGTAGAGAAATCCGTCGAAGAGATTTTGATTGAACTCATGGCTGAGAAGGTCATGTCCGCATGAGCACATGCCTCATCGACGAGAGGATTGCAAGGCTCCTGATCGACTGCATGTCGATCTGGGCCATCCCAAACTACAACAGAGAAATGGAGCAAGCATCGCGACAACTTGGAGAACACGAAGTTCATCCCATCGGTCCTTCTCGACTATATCCCACCTCTAAATGGTGCAGTTAGTCATGACAACGTCTCGAGGGACTTAGACTATACACTGATCACTGTGTACCTCTCGAAGGGGATACACATAGTTGGACCGCAGTTAGGACAGATTATGATGCCAAATATTAGTGATTTCAACTTAGGAGATTGCAAGAATTATGAAATGCCTGTACCACATAAGTACTTGACAAAGAAAATGGGGAAGAATTCAAAGATAATCCCCCAACCATGGACCATGGACATCGCAAGATCAACCATCCTTAATGTGATGAAGATACCACACTTCGACAGACATCAGGAGGTTAACGCATGCGTTAAACTCCTCCTCTCGTGCTACCATGGCGGTTACCTGTGGTTGGATAGGTGCATCACTTTCGATCCAACACTGATCCACCGGACCACTATATTGAGCATGCAAGGACCAGATCCTTAGGACTTTTACCCAAGGAAGGTTGCAGATCGCGCCCTGGCGCAACAAATAAAGGACACCTATGATGATGTAGAGAAGGGGAAGCGGGGCTAAAAGGTAGCCTCCATACAAAATGGCGCAGTGCACCTAGCTTGCCAGTTGATCGCTGGTAAGCTCGTCAGGAAGAACAGATTGATGCAGTTCATGAGGTTTTTCTTCGACCTCGCAGGAAAATGTGTCGAAGGGATGCAAATGAACTGGGAAATCTACCTCATCAACCAGTTGGAGAAATATTTCCATGAAGCACAAGAACAGGGCTACAAGTTTCACTTCAGTTGGTTTTTGATTCTCGTTTCCTTCATCGCTTGGGAGATGTCGGAGGGAGAAATCTTCCCTGAAGTCGAGCCGTTCGAACCATTGGTCGCGAGGTTCATTACCCTCTAGTATTCGAGTGACATGGTGAAGCAATGGTAGTCCAATGCGGTGTTCCACACCTATTACTTGCAGTTGAATAGGACCATTGAATCCTTCCCTCACATGACATCGAATACACTTCATAGGTTCAGGCCAATAGCGAAGCTCCATGCAGACAGACACTTCATTTACATCACTGCGCGCGGAGATGAAAACAAGGAAGTGCTCCAGTCCTATTACAAACTCATTGAGGAAGATATGGAGGAAATAACCAAGGAATGGCCTACATAATTCCTTGTACCAGTCAAACAGACAAAACTCTCTGACCCCAACCTCATCGGAAGTCCTATAGTCACCCGCGAAGAGTATAATGGACCCAGCAACAGTAAGAGGAAGAAGAAGGAATAAGTACAGGAAACGCACAGCGCATCAGAGGAGACTGCACCAGACTCACTTGAAGGGGGAGGAGGTGACGAAGTAGATAAAGAAGAGGACGAAGGGGAAGAAGACAAGCAGGAATAGGGTGAAGTAACACTGCCTAAAGATATCCTTACAGAGACAGAGACATCCAAGAAAAGAAAGGTTTCTCCAAATAAACCCTCA
>SNQJ01S0256090.1:0-12527 GCA_010110895.2 Picea sitchensis | reverse complement strand
TAATGTCAATGACTCCCAAGGTACACTAGTACAATCCATCGAATGTGAATGAATGAGTTGAGGTTGAACATTCGACGAAATCTTTCGATCAGGGGTCAATGATGTAAACCCACTATCAAAAGCAAGAAAACCTGCCATTGAGGCATGCAAGTTCCAAGGTACCAAAGAATTTATAAGTCTTGTTTCTGGATAATGCGCTGAAGTCGACGGAACAAAACTCGTCACAGGAGGGCCTTGATGTACCCCCCATCAATGACATGAAATGAGTAACAGATTTTGAAGGTGAAACAAAGTATGATGTAAGTTGGACCGGACACAGGGAAGGACGACATGAAAAAAATGGATAACTGCAGATGGCCGATTCAATAGAGGTTTTAGATGAACTTCTCTTGAACATATGGACAACACGACCAATTATTTGGCAGCATTGACTCAGAGGCGACTCAGGATACGACCTTGTAGCAAATCGAATGAGAGACAAATGGATTTCCCAAACCAACTTCAAACAATGAATAGGGGGGTGTCACGTTCAAGAGTGACACTTACTGCCAATCAATATGAAGATGATAACATATCCCTTTCCCAAATTTTCCCCCACCATTTCTGGCGAGTACCTCTTTATGTTTACGCAAGCTTGAGGAGGATAACATATGCTTGTTGATATAAGCTTATCCTTCGGATAAGTCCTTCAGAGTATGTTTAACAAACCCTAAGAAGGAGTGGTTTGGTCCCATTACGGGTCTGTCGATTTTTTTTTAACAAGTCCAAAGATAGAAAACTCGAAGGTTTTTCATGATTATAGAGTCTGGAAAAACACTTAAAAGAGAACTCTCTCAGTTCCTTTTTCGTAAAATAGTCTGATGAGATCGAAAAAGAGATAAATTATTGCCCAACAGACGCTTTCTTCAAATACTTTAGCGAGCGTGAAAATAGGAAGGTCGCTCGGCTATCTTTTCATGTTTAGAGAGTCTGAAAAGAGCTTAAAGAGGTCTCCAGGGGGGTTCCTTCTTCGTATAACCTTGTTGAGCCTGAAAAAGTGATAAAAGTGTGCGCGATCGCGTTCTCATGTATTTTCGAGCGTGAGAACGAACAAAGACCAAGCTCGAGGTTTTGTACAAAAACCATAAAAAACAATCAAAACATGTGATAAAGAATAAAAAATATGTCCGCATCCCCATACATGACATCAAAGTCGTTACGCCTGCAAAAGTTACACTCAAAAGGGCATTAGGGATTAGGTTTTAATAAATAAATATTTATAAAAATTCAATGACATGGTAAAAGTTAATATAAAGAAGTAAAAACTTTTTTTACCATATCATTTTCACTTTACCACTATTTGAGCCCAAAAACCCCTCTTTTGTCCTTGAAATTCGGCGTCAGATTGCGAGAGCTACGAGTATCCATTCGACGAACCGTCAGTGGCAGTGAGGTAGGCACTTTGTCCTCTACTCTTTCATGGTTTAATTTTTCATTTTCATTGGAAAAAAGTATCATTTTGAGTTTGTTTTGGGGTTTATTATGGCACTCATCCATTCTCACAGGTGAGATACACGGGACCTACGAGAATAGGTCATTCTCGCAGGTGAGCCCACAGTAGCCTACAAGAACCTCACACTATGCCTAAAGGGCACCTGCGAGAACCGCAAAGCATAATTTATTTTTTTGAAGTTTTGCTCAATGAAATAGAACCAATGTATGAATAGAGTTATTAATCTTCTTCTTGTGCTTCTTATGCAGGTATTTGGCTATCACAATGGTTTTGGAATAGCGCGAAAGGGAGCACGAAGAAGACAATGCCATTGCCAGAAATATTCCGCCCACCATTGCCGCTTTGAGAAACTGTGGTCTTCTGAAGTACTTTCGTATCCTGGGCATGAGGGCCCAAGTCAGGTTATTAGAGTACCTTGTGCATATGTGGGATCCCGATCAGCAAGTTTTCCATGTAGGGGTCCACACATTGTCCTTGGACATTGAGGACATTTACTTCTTGATAGGACTGTCATGGTGTGGGTACCACGTGAGCATAACTGGTAGCAGAGGTGGTGGGTTGCCCATGAGTGAGTACTGTCACTTACACTGTGGTCCCGAGGCAGAGAGGATGAAAGGGAAAGTAGTTATTTGGCGAGTATGGGATTTGACCTTCCATACTATCTTTTTCACTATTGCTCGTATGGCTGGGAGCTCTGCTCCTCACATGGCGCTCCAGAGTTACTTTCAGAATGCCATAGAGTGTACTGAGCCTCGGGTTTTTAAGTGGGCAGATGTTGTGCTTCGTAGCATGAAAAGGCAGTTGACCAAATGCAGGTGAGGCGACTTGAAGCAATTCGAGTACGGATCTTTGTTGGTGTCCTTCTTTCTTGAGAGGGTTCCATTACTGAGGCTGCAGGTTGATTGGAATATATTGGCTCCAATAGATCCAAAAATGTTGAGATGGTGTCAACTCATGGCCCAGCACGTAGCTAGACCAATTATCATATATGATGATACCTTCTTCGACTGGTTGCGACCACAGATGTTGATGGTTGACAATTATGCTTATGTCGGGTTGGATTTCTGAGGAGATCCGGACTTGGTCCTGCCCGAGGGTGCTCAGTGGGGGGAACTTGGTAAGAAGTACACATTTTTTCCTTTTTTGAATGTTTTTGTGAATTTTATCATATGCAAATGTTTTATATGTTCATCCAAGGTCTAAAAACAAAATCATTTTTTATGACACAGATGTGGGACCTTACCGACCTCCTGGTACTTCTCCTATTCAGCGGCGAGGAGAGGTGGCACCAGTGCCACAATGGAATGCCGAGGATTACGAAGCAGTGGAACAAAAACTGGAGGGATTGACAACAGATATTCCAGACATGCCTCTAGGAGAGGTTCCATGACGTTATCAGTGTCACACAGTAGGAGTGTCAGAGTCCATAGGCCGATTTCTTCGTAGGGTTTCCCGGGCAGTCATGTGTTACCGTGAACGTCATCTGTGATGTCACTTTGTAGAAGCTATGAGCTTCAAATTTTGAAAATTTGGTCTTCAGACATAACTTTTTGTAAAAACTCTTTTGATCGTTATATATACATACGGCTTCTACCGGTTTATCTTGTGTTATGTGAAAAATGATTTGATTGATTTATAAATGATCCAAATGTCTGTCTAATACATAGTTAGCCAATGCATCAGTTAATGTATTTAAACATCTAGGAATATGTTGATATTCAATATAATCAAAATAACGTTCCAAGAGGCGAATTCGCAAATACATCCGTAACAAAGTAGGACTTCGAATAGTATAGACATTACTTAACTGTAGTACTACAAGCTGCGAATCGAGTCGCACAACCAAATGACGGATTCTGAGCGAGATAGCATCAATCAACAATTCGATAACAATGTTATACTCTGCAATATTGTTGGTCACACGGCCGAGACACACACCTCATAAGGAGACAAGTTCATTTGTAGGGGCGTAAATTTCCCATGCAGTGGAAGCAAGGTTCTGAGTACTACGGCTAGCGCCATCAACGAAGCCAATGTAGGGTAGCGAAGACTCCGACATCTGGAAATCAAACACAATGTCACATAAGGGCAGAGACCAGATAACGACAAAGTTAAGCTATAGTAACACACAAGAAGTATGATACAATAAAAATACAAGTAGTCATGCACAGGTGATCTTATGCATAGTACTTCTTCAAGTACAACCCATTTCTGGGTTCACTTAAAGGGATACCATCGTAATCTACTAACTCATAAGCTCATTTTTCCAAAACTCATCTAACGATATAAGGACCTCGCCACATGGCTTTGAATTTTCCATCTCCTAGCACATCTCGATCTTGTTCATAGAGGAGAACGAGATCTCCTTCGAAGAAAATGTGAGGCTTGACATGTTTGTTGTATTGGGCCTTGACACATTTTTTCTGAGTTTCTATGACTAGGGTAGCATCACGTCGAGTTTTGTCTAATCGCATAAGATACAATAGACGTTCTTCCTCAACAAAAGTGTTTGGTAGGAGTTCAACAGTTTGTTTTAAAGAGGGTATCTTGCATTCAATTGGGAGAATGGCTTGCAAACCATAGACTAACCAGAAAGGTGTAAACCTAGTAGCGGACTTGACGGATGTCCGGTAAGCCCACAATGCCGAAAACAACATTGTGTGCCAACTTGTTTTATGAATCCCTATCATTCGTCAGAGCATAGTTATGAGAACTTTGTTAATTGCTTCGACTTGGCTATTGGCTTGTGGGTAATAGGGTGTTGAATTTTCATGGCGAAGACCCAACTTTTCAGTAAGTTCGGACATCATGAAGTTTCAAAAGTGGCTACCGTGATCAATGATGATAGCCTGAGGGACACCAAAACGAGCTATGATGTGATTAAAAATGAATAATGATGCGGTCTTTCCAGTGTTGTCAAATGTCGGCATCACCTCGACCCATTTCGTAAAGTAATCGACGGCTACAATAATGTATCCATGCCCCCTGGCTGAGTGAGGGTGACATGTCATGAAATCGATGCCCCATTTTGCAAAGGGACCAATGGAGACCACAGGGTGAAGAGGAACGGGATGTGACCATATCTTGTTATTATAGGTCTGGAAAGCATGGCATTTTTGAATGGAGATTATGCAGTCGTTAAATAAAGAAGGCCAAAAATACCCTGCTCGTAAGATCTTCTGGGCAGTAGCATACCCAGACATATGACCACCACAGGCTCCATAATGACAATCATTCAGAGCTCTCTCAGCCTCGTCGAATGTGAGGCAGCGTCGAAAAATGGAGTCAATCCCCCGACGATAAAGAGTATCCCCAAGGATAATATATTGACGAGCTTGGTATCGTATTCGACGTCGGTCAGTACTGGACAAAGTTGGCTGGAAATTATGGGTTTGGAGATATATAATGATATCACCATACCAAAGATCATCAGTGTTGATGAGGAAAAGGGATTCATCAGGTAATGAATCAGCTGCTACATTTTCCATTTCAGAATAGGGAAAATTGCATATCAACTCATGAAACACTAAGGACTTCTTAGACTTGGCGCGTTCGAATTCCAAGTCAAACTCCTAGAGTATCACAATCCATTTGGAGTATTTTCCCCCTAGCAATTGTCATGTGAGAATGTGTTCCATAGGGTTACAGTTAGAAATCACTGTAGTTTTGCGAGAGAGGATATAGTGCCGGAAGCGTTGGACGACTTGGACGGCTGCCAAGGCCATTTTTTCGACATGTAAATACTTGATTTTGGTAGGCATTAGATTCCAACTCAAGTAGTAGATAACATGTTCGTCGTTAGCATCATCCTCTTGGATGAGAACCATACCAATGGTGTAATCCGAGGCTGCAAGGTAGAGGAAATAATCGTGACTGTAATCTGGGGGAAATAGAAGCGGAGCATGTGTGAGGGACAATTTCAAAGCTTCGAAAGCGTTGTTGGCGATGGTATCCCATATGAACTCAGACCCCTTTTTTAGGAGCCACGTAAATCCACGAGTTATCTCGACATAATTTGGAATAAAACGACGAAGAAAGTTTGCTTTCCCCTGCAAACTTTGTAACTAGCAAAGTGTAGAAGAAGGAGGAAGATTAAGGATCGCCTCAACCTTTAAAGGATCTACCCTGATCCCTTGATGCGAAACAATAAAACCTAAAAGGCGGCCATATTCCACGCAGAAAACACACTTATGAGCATTTAAACGTATACGGTAAAACTAACAGCGAACGAAAATGGCTCGGAGGTGGGTTGGATGATCAACTCGGTGCATTGAGTGAGCAGGTAAATCGTCCAGATATGGTTGAACTATGTGCTTGATATCATGGAAAGCATAAGACATAGTGCATTGAAAAGTTGCGCCAGTGTTCTTGAGACCAAAAGGGAGTTTCCGATAGGCAAAAGTACCCCAAGGACAAATAAAAGCACTCTTATGTTGATCCTCGAGAACAATGTTGATTTGATTATACCCGAAGAAACCATCCATCAGAGAGAAGATTTCACTTCCGGCGCAATCATCGACAATCTGATCGACAAAGGGGGTAGGAAAGTTGTCTTTGGGACAAGCTTTGTTGATATCCCTATAATCAACGCATACATGAATTGTACCTTGTTTCTTGTCAATTGGGACAAGATTGGAAACCTAGTCAGTGAGGGTCACCGGGTAAATAAAGCCGGCTTTTAGAAGTTTCTCGACTTCAAGCTTGATAGCAGCCACTTTATGTGGGTGAACGGGATGAAGGAGTTCCCTGACGGGTTTAGCATTGGGGTATGTCTTGATCTCATGTATCACAATGCTGGGTTCGATACCCGGCATTTCCTCATAGCTCCAGGCAAAGATGTCACGAAACTCTTTAAAAAGGCACGTGTAGTTGACAATCTCGTCAGGGGAACACGAAGCTTCGATATGAACATTTTTTACGATTCCAGGTTTGATGGATATGTCGAGGGGAATAGTGGGGGAGATATTGCTTAAGTTCCCTTCGGAAAACACATCGTGTGTGGTCCCGGGAACGGTTGAGATGATGACAACGGTCGATGGGGTCGAGATTCGTTGGTAGTTCTCAATGGTATGTTGCTCCAGGAAAAGGATGGAACGATGATGTCTATCATCCCAAGGGGTGTCCTCCATGATAGATATGATCATCTCGTCTGTGGGAAAAATGACACGAGAAGGATCTGGAGATAACTCACCAAGAGAAGGGGTAGAAGGGGTTGCCGATTGAATGGCCTGATAGGTGGATTTGACCGGACTTAACGGCATTTCGTCGTTGTAACGAAGATGATCTCCAGGATCAAGTACTATCCATGGGTCGTGAGATGCAGGAATTTCGTGAATTGAGGTGGACATCATGTTGATTGAAGCAACAGACGAGAAGGGAACATCGGGCGGTGGAATGGGGAAAGTACCCATTAATGAAGAGTCTTTGAGAAGACCTACACCGACGTTTTCATAACCCGATGGGGTTTTAGCAATGAACGGGATGTTGCTAGTACGGGTTTCGGAGTTAAAGAAGGCTAATTGGTTGACGGTGACTACCTTCCCTTGATGTGGGAAACGAACCACACGAAAAAGGTTCGACACAACTGCGCACATGGAATCGATCCAGCTGCGGCCAAGTAGAAGATTGTAATCAAGGGGAGCGTCAAAGACATCCACTTCGACTTGGACTGTTTTTCCTTCTAACGTGATGGGCAATGAAGGAAGGACACCGTAGGGATTAAAACCGGAGCCATTGAAGGCTTTTAGAGTGTTCTGGGATTCGTGCAAGGATGGAGAGCCAATGGCTTTCCAGCAAGTAAGAGACATGACACACGTCGAAGCACCCTCGTCGATAATGGTTCGGAAATTGTTTTTGTTAGAGACAATCACTTGAATCTGGAACGCGAGTTGAGGGGGTAACCTTGGAACATGATCTTCCAAGTCAAAAATTATTAAATTCATATCCGTTGGGTCGATTCCACCGATATCTTTCAACAGTGCCTTCCATTGTGTGGGAAAACTCTGAAGGACTTCGAGGGTTGACATCGTAGAAGGTGCTTGGGCCAGATCTTCAACAATGTTGTAGTTTTGGGCAGCACGAGCATGAGGATTGAAAGCCGATTTTCAAACAAAGCCTTTTGGGGGGGATCGAAGAACTGTGTCGAGGCTCGGTCATTCGAGATGAAGAGGACTGTTGGTAGGTGGAGTCGTGGGAGAGGGTTGTACCAATGAAGGAGGTAAGTCATCAACCTTCTCTTTAGAAGGAGAATAATCTTTGGCTCGAGTGGTGAGTGCAATGTCGTTCGACTTTGAATCGTCAGTACACATCAAAACGTAGGATGTAGTAGAAGGTGAGGGTTGGTCATGAATGACCAACTAAGCCTGTTGTTGAGAAGGGAAGGGTTGAGACAAAATGGTCGAAGCAGGTGGTTTTGGGGTTCCTTGAAGGAACTTAGTGACCTCGTCGCGTCATGGACAATCCTTCATATAGTGATCATCACCATAGATAAGACAAGGGTATCGAGGTTTGCGCTTATCCCAATCATCAACAGGGGTAGTTTTGGTTCGCTCTGCTTGAGAAATATTTTTGTCCTTCTTATTATTACCCCTTCCCTTTTTGGATTTGTTTTTACCAGCTGGGGTAGATTGAACTGCATTTACCTCAGAGGTCTGTCGGTGGGAGGGGCAGGAGACGGAGCATTTTGAACATTAGAAGAAGCAGGTTTTGGGTTGATGCTTGAAGTGGAATGTGGTTGGGCCTGGAAAGTTCCAATCACACCATCGGCTGCATGAGAAGCAGCTGGAGTAGTTGAAGTGGCAGAAGTGGAAGGACGAGGTAAGTCAGGTAGTAAGTCGTAAAGGGTACCTGTTTGTGAGTAAATGAGATCAAGATATTGAGCACGACTTATGGCCTGCTCTTCCATGACTAATCCACCCATGGCGATGTCACGACCAATGTCGTTCACAAATGATTTTGTGAACCACTCTGCCAGCAACTGATCGGGGAGTTTGAGTTTAATGAGACGTCGTCTCCGTCGCCACTCATAAATGTGATCGGAGATATGAGTGACTTTATTTTGTTTGAAAGAACTCAAAATCTTGGTTCTCGTTTCATAACGGATCGGTAACTGGTAGTGTGTGAGAAAATCCATAGCTAGGGTGTTGAAGTCAGCGAAGAAACCTCGTGGTAATTCTATATACCACTTCGCAACAGAACCTCTGAGGGTTATTTGAAAAAGACGTAATCGAATGGAGTCATCCATCAAAGAGTTGGATGAGCACTAGAGGTGAAAAGTCATGACATGATTGTTCGGGTCCTCTCCCGCTTTGCCATCGAATTTAGGGATGTCCGACAGTAGCTTGGATGGTATAACAGGCCAGTGGAGAGAGTGACGAATGGGATCATTTAAAATTTGAGACAAATACGGTAAATCCAAAGTGGCCAAGAAGGGTAATTGTCGATTCACCTGCGGGTACTAGTGGTTTTGGGGAGGAAGCCCCGTCGACAAACCAGTAGGACCATAAGCAGTTTGCATATAATGTGAAGACCCAGGCAGATTCGGTGGTGGTTGGAGAGGATAGTAGCTCATGGGATTGTATCATGGAACAGGGATGTGAGTTTGAGCATTCGAACCCCAAATAGGATTGAACGTACCTGGATATGGTTGGCCTATGCTAGGGAGTGTAGCTGGAAGCTGTTGCCCCCGAGTCAATTGAGGGTTTTGTTGTATCATATGGTTCCAATACTGGGCCAAGGATAGAGGTATGTTTTGTCCATAAGGTGGGGTCGGTCCTCCTATCAAAGGTGGTGTTTCAATTAGGGTTTGTGTTCCAATAGGAATTTGCCCGCTGAGAGGGGGTTGATTCATACCACCTTGATGAAATTTTCCACCGACGGGAATCTAGTAATTTGGCGTGAATGACGGAATAGTTCCACTAGGATTAAAACTGTCGGTAGAAGACGAGGAAGGTCCTCCAAAAGGAAATTGAGGGAGTGTCAGAATAAAACCAGGAAGAGAGTGTCCAGAAGAAGAGGGACCACCAAGAGAGCCGGATGGGGTTTGCGGAGGAGTTGAAATGGAAGCATTCAACGCACAGTATCTAGGTGGTAGTGTTGGAATGACGTTGGGCGTACGCGGTGTGCTGATGGGAGCGAGATTAACCGCAGTAAACCCAGTTTGAACACTCGTAGTATCTATGTGATGGGTCATTTCGATAGGGACAGTAAAGTGATAGGCAGTAGTAAACGGTATTGTCTCTGGACTAGAGATTTCGGAAATCACAGGTGGGGTGATTTCGGAAATCACAGGTGAGCCTGGACCAAAAAGGTCCCGTCGAAAAACACCTGTAGACCAAAAAGGATCTTGTCCTTCTATGCCTGGAAAGGGTCCAACTGGTGATCTAGAAGATGTAACAACAAAGTCTCCGGAAGAATTCAGTCGCATAAATGGTCGCTCAGAATCAGGGTGAATTCGAAAGTCCTCTCGAGTATTAGTAATTCGGAAATGTTCTAGAGAGTCAGTTCGTTCCACTTGTGGCGTGGAAACGTCTTGGACTTCACTCCACTGAGGAGAGCCCTCAGGTGAACTTGTAGACAAGGGTTGAGAACCTTCCAGATGCTCTGGAGATAAACCTTGCATTCTACGTGAACGACGTGGAGGAGCTATTGTAAACAAGTGACAAACTTACGAAGAAAATCGTATGATCAACTTTGGTAAAAAAACAGCATGCGCTAGTAAACAAAATATGGGAAACAATACCAAGCAAACAAGACCTTCTAATTCCGAAGTCACTAGTTGGTGATGAAATCAAACGTCGCAACAACGAGATGAGAACAGGCTGGGCTAGGGTGGAAAAGTTACGATGACGACCTGCTTATCGTACTTACACCCTGGGGCAAGCTCCCACACATAATCGTGGGTATACCCTCCAAGGAGCCCGAGTGAGTCTAGCCAACGTCGATTCCAGGTACCGTGAATACTTTCCCCTTCACAGTCACCTTGTGTAAGATCCTAAGAAGATAGGCCACCAAGGTCACCACTGACAACAATAAATCCTGGGGGAACAGTCGGCAGTCCGATCCACATGCAAGGGTAGGGTATATAACCCGAAATCAACTCGAGAGGCTTCCACTCATAATTGTGGGTATACCTCTAAGTGATCCCCGTAATACGTGCAATCTCTACACTGATATCAACAAAGCAGGGTGAGTAACTTCGTCAATATCAATGCGACCTCGTGTTTGACCCTTGTGTGAGAAGGGCTTCCTAGGACAGAATGTTATAAATGGAATTTGATACTCCTTAATACAAGATGCTATTGTGTGTTTTGTGCTTTGGAGAGTGTATCTCTCTGCCTATTCCAAAGCGCTAGCCTAGCTAATTTTTGGTGTAATAGAGCCTTAGAAAAAGAGTTACTAGTTAAATTTTATGATCACGCAATATTTTTAAGAGCTGTTGTTACTCAAAGGAAGCAGAGATGAAACTGATGTTGTATAAGACTCTGACCCAACGATGCATAGATAGGAATGAAATATATCAATTTTCGTTCAACGAATCCTATGTACGGGAGGGAAAGAGAAGTTTTCCAGATCAAACTTGAACTACAATACACAATTTCCTTTAAAATGCAATTGCAATGAATCATGTAATAATGACAATTCCCTAATTGCTCTTTTTCAACAATTTCAACAATTGATTTTCAATATTTTCAAAAAGAAAAAATCTTTTGAAAGAAAAATGTTTTTACTTTTCAAAAAGGACCTACACCATAGTGGTGAAGGTAAGGAAAACCAAAAACTAATGAACAAGCAATAGACAAAAACCCAAACCAATCTTTCAATGGAAACAAAAATAACAAGCAGACCAAACTAGCCTTTTCAATTGCACGAGAAAAGTGATCTTCCAAATAATGAGCAAATGAAAAAGACAAAGAAATTCAACCTTCAACTGATCATCGGTTCTTAACCAAACAAGCACACTCAGATTCCAAAATTGGAGAGCATATCTTTGCCGATAAAAGTCAAGAAATGAAAGTCAAGAAAAATGGACAGGAAGAGCCTTTGATTTCCTAAGACTGTTTGTGCGCAAAAATGAAGACAAGAAAACATCAACCAATGATCCAAGAATCTCTATTCAAGCACCTATACTGAGCTGGGTAGTTGAAGATGCAAAAATCTTAAAGCCAAAACTTTGAAAAAAAAGGGTTCACAGGCTGAGAGTATTACACAGTGCGAGAATGGGTCATTCTCGCAGGTGATCTTTGAGCAGAGTGCGAGAACCTCGCACTGAACCTAAAAGCAGGATGCGAACTCAGTATATTCTCGCAGTCCATTGTGGAGTGCAGTGAGAGAATGTCTGAAACTAATCAAATTTTTGGCAAAAGACACAAAATTTGAAAATGCCTCTGGACCTAGAGGGTCTATCAGGGTATGTTGAAGACTCAGAGATTGATATGAATGGAGAAAGGTAAGGTAAGAGCAAATGGCCAAGGAAAAACACCAAAAAAAACAAAGAAAATGGGTTATTTCCCCAGTGGAGTCGCCAATTTTGTTATCGGACTAATCGGTAGGTGCGGACACTAATAGATCTCCCTAGATCCACCTGGATCTAGAACAAAACAGGATAGGACATGACTCTTTCCCTAAGTTATGACCATTGAATTAACTAGTAGGAAGGAACAAGTAACATACCTTTGTATCACTTCCTAGGGTCTCTGTTGCTCCCCCTTCGCTCCGGTGCTCTCATGAGGTCAAGACCAAGACAACACAAACCAACCAAAGTGAAGATAGAAAAATATATTCAATCGTCAACTTATGTCTATGATCAAGGAATTACACAATAAAGTAGAAATGACTTTATGGGAAAAGGACATGCCATTGTATCATATTAATCGAAAGTAGAAGATACAACTTGATTGCCTTTATGTCACAAGCTTCCTTTCGGTGGCTCTTGGCTCCAACACACACACTTGCTCAATCCTTGTATGAAGAAGATCAAATCCTCTTGATAGACTTGCTAGAGTCTCCAAGCTCCTGTTCAAGCTAGGTCCTTCAC
>SNQJ01S0256089.1:0-12527 GCA_010110895.2 Picea sitchensis | reverse complement strand
TTTAGCCGGATCCTGCCCTGCCTATATCCACATTGTTTGTCGTGTATCCTGGAAGTTGGCGATGTATGCATATCGCACAACAACCTCTGGTGTTATTCTCCACATTCAACTGATGGCTTCCCGAAGTTCACATAGGTATGCTTCAAATATGATCCCATTCTCCCTCTTATGCTTGGCATTTGGCCCTGCTTTCAACAATAGATACCTCGCTCCCACAGGCTTTGGTCTGGTACAAAATAATACATACCCTGGTTCTCGCCATCCCATAAAGGCTATCAAGGTAATCAACCATGATTAGTGGTACTTTGTGCCTATATCCTATGCATCTTTGTAGTCCTCTAGGAATAGGTTCAATAAGTATGGTGCACAACTCATTGAGGTGCCTTCTGCGCACTGGGGCTGCAACTGCAATGACTCTAGCTGGTACTTCCTCTCTGCGACATTTTCTTAGCAACTTGCAGGATAAGATTTTTGTGCCCAGTTGTGTGGCTTCTTTGTTGATTCATTTGATGATGATGCCTATTATCCCCCTGGCAGTGCCATACTTCTTCTTCATTTCTTCTGCCAATGCTTTCTCCTTGGTTTTTTCATCCAAAAACAACGTGGGATCCATACCCCGAATTGGTAACCCTGTTATTTGCGCAATAAGCTCAACAGTTATGGGGATGGGTTTGTCTAGCCATATGTCCCCTCCATGTGTGACTTCTAATAGCTGCTTGATGCATTTTGTTGCGTTCTGGCCTCTGCCAAAATGTGGTAGGTCCAACAGACCTAAAATTCCCATTTTCTCCAGCCTAGTTGCCCACTGATACGGCTGATCAATCGGTTGTCTGAATGGATTCATGCCCATATTCTGTAGAAAGACCCTCTTTGCAAGTTCTGGGAACTTGGCTTCGTCTGCTACATCATGGTATGAATATTTGATCTTCCCGACATGACTCAATAGCTCTGGTCCTACCTGTACTCCAACTAGTATGCATGGTAAAACAATTTCTGTTGTAGGTTTCTTGAGGGGTGAACTTAGTATCTGTATCTTATCTTTCTGCTATGGTGGATGGATCAAAGTTTGAGCAACTTCTGGTTTCTCCTCCGTAAGACATTCTGGCCAAGTTGAGACATCTTCAACAGTCTCCCCTGCCGGGTGTTCTGATATGGTCATTTGAGACTCATTTGGATCCCCTTCTATTGTCAGATTCAACGTCGTGGCATTAACTTTCAGAGCTGCTTCTCTATTCTCTGGTTGTACCTCCTTTTAGATTTTTTCTTCCTGGCTCTGAAGCTCCTACGCCACTGCTGGCGTATTGACTTTTGTGGCCTATTCTTCTAGCTGTTGAATCTCTTCCATAATCACTGTCAGATTCACCGATATCGTCTCTGGGGATGGGATTTTGTCAATATCGATGACCTCTAGCAGATGTTGTTCACCTTCTTCCAACGGTCCTTGTGACCAATTTTGAACCCTGGTTGGTATGGCACTTTGGCTTGCTTCTACTAGATTTGGTGGTGCCATAGCGGTGACTGTCGAAATTTTGTTGGGTTTGAATAGCTGCTGTGGTATCTGTAGCCTCACTCTGTGTGTTATAATTGTTATTGCTCTCTGTTTGTTCTCCTTTCATGAATAGACTAGTTTCTCCTGTGCTCGCGTGTTGTATCGGCTTCCCATGAAGCTTGTCGAGGATGCTTCCTCCATTATGGGTTTAATGCACCATAACTGCAGGTTCAATGCATCTCTGACGATTTCTTACTTACCGTTACTCTTGTTTTTTCATCTCCAATTGGTGCAATTAACGTGATGTCCCATGGGTCCTTTCCATCCTTTAATTCTTCCTAGTGTTGTCCTGTCATCCTACCTTTGCCGACTTTCCTTTTCCCTCTTTTTTCCCTTTGTATATAACTGTTGTCCTTGCTTTTGATGAATTCGTGTTTCTAACTTTGTGTGTTCTTTCTACCTCTGGAGCACTGCATTCTCTTTAGTTTTGTTTCCTTTTTGTTCTCTTTTTCATTTTTTTTTTTTTTTTTTTATATTTTATTGCACGGTGGGTGGTCGACTGTCCTTGGACAACTTTAGTCGGCTCCCATTGATCATCCCTTTAATTTTCACACCTGTTAAATCTCTTAACTGTACATCTCCTCCGTCTGTGTCATATTTTACTTCGTATGGTCCTAACCAATGCATTTTGAGCTTTCCCAAGTACTGAAATGATTTACTGCTATACACCAATACTATATCTCCTTGCTTGAAAATTTTCTTCTTGATGTCTCTATCGTGCCAATATTTGTCTCTTGCTTTCTGCACTTGTTGATGGAATCCTGCCAAGATTCGGTCTTCCTCCATGGTCAATAACTAATTCAGTATCTCCTGTACTGCACCTCGTTCTGACATTTGCGTGATAGTTTCTATGCGCAAGATGGGTACTAAAAACTCTAATGGCACTAATACTTCTTGGCCATAAACCAGTTTAAATGGTGTGTTCCCTGTCAAATTTTTGCATGTAGTCCTGTATGCCCATAATAATGCTGGTACTTTAAGGTCCCATTCATCTCTGTTGATGTTAAAAATATTTGTCAGTGCGTTCTCGAGAATTTTGTTGAAGGCTTCCACTATGCCATTTGCCTGTGGATGATACAGTGTGCTCTTCTGGTGGTGGACTTCAAATTCTTTAGTCATCGTGTAGATGGTGCTATTTATGAAGTGTGTTCCTTGGTCACTCATCAAAAATCTTGGGCACCCAAATCGAGTGATTACTTGTTCCAAAAAAAAGTGCGTTGTTCTTTCTATGCTGCAATATTTTATTGGTGCATCTTCTGCCCATCTTGTTAAATATTCCGTCGCAGTGATAATGTACCTAACCCTTGTTCTTTTTGTCGGTGGGTTGATTGGTCCCACAAAATCTATTGCCCACTTGTCAAATTCCTTTAATGTTACTTGTGGTCATAATGGCATCTCATCCCTTATGTTGGGTTTGCCTACCCCAAACATCACATCTTTGACAATACTCCTTCGAGTCTCTGTGAATTGTTGGCCACCATAGTCATGTGCGCAATACTTTCTACGCAATAGATTTACCTGCATAATTCCCTCCTACTATTCCCTTGTGGGCTTATGTTAAGACTCTTTTTATTTTGTGCTCTAACATGTATCTTCGCAAGATGCTATCTGTGTCCATTTTATATAAATGTCCTGCAATCAGTTGATAGTCGACAGCGCAAACTACCAGGTTTTTATTATGTGCAGTGCTATAGTCTTGCGGCGCAGTACCTGTACTCAAGTACTGAATGATATCTATGAAGTATTCATCAACAATATATACTGAGAATATCTATACATATGGAAATTTTTCTTCTAAATTCATAGGTTATTCTCCATTTGTGACCCTCAACAGGTTGTCAGGTCCTGCATTCAATTTCCCTAGTTTAACTATTACTTCAAAGTTGAATTCTTGGAATAGTAGTAACTATCAACAGATTCTTGCCCCCAACACTAGCTTGTTGACTAGGTATTTTAGGGATGAGTGATCTGTGAACATTTTAAAGTGCTTCCCCAATAAGTAATTTCTGAATTTCTGCAGTGCATAGACCATGGCTAGGCGTTCTCTTTCTGTCGTGTTATAGTTTTGATTGAGTTTTATAACTTTTTGCTTGCAAATTCTATCAGGTGATCCAAGTATCCCGCTTCTGGATATGCTAAGATATCTCCAAGTGCTATGGTTGATGCATCTACATGCACATGGAATGTCTTTTCTCAGTCTGGAAATACCAATATTGGTGTGGTAACCATCTTATCCTTCAAGGTATCTAGACCGTTTTGACACTCGTCGTTCCACTGAAACTTTGTATCCTTCCTTAACATATTTTCCATTGGTGTTGTGATCTGGACATATCCTTTGATGAATTTCCTGTAGTATCGTGTGTCTCTGATGTAGACACAGACCCTTTCAGCCCTCGGGTCAGCAGTCCGCTACAGGATCGCTCTACTTCCTACCCTTGAGTCATATTGACTCTTCGATTCCTCTTTGGGGAATCCAACACACACAAAATGATGCTTCTCCATAGGTCCTTATGAATTGAGCTCACGCGATCGAACACGAAGCCTCAATTCCAACCTTCTTTTGACCAAATGATGTGGTCGTGTTCCTCGTGATTTCAAAATCTCAGAGCTCACGACTTCACAACTTCTCCTCCCAAATCTTCAACTCTTCACCTTCTGAGACATGAACTTCCAATGTTCCTAAACACTTTCAAACTCGCCACTAGCGATTTCGTGAGTCGAAACTTCCAACTCTTTCTTCCAAATCTCGCGATACCCAAAATGCTGATACAGGCACGCTCCTTCTCTTGTCAACGCCCTCCACACATGACCACCGGCTAGGCCTAACTATAACACTTTTTTCTTCTCACCGCTTCGTGAGTTTCGATGTCGAACTCCTGACTCTTGTCTCATGAACCCCCAAGACACGAGAGGTCGACGGGGTGTTGACTTCTTTCAAAAGATGATGCACAAATCTTTGACACACATCACCAATAGTTGGCCCCACACACACGTCTCTTCACCCCTTCGGGACTTCGCCTTTCACAATCTAGAGTACCCAAACTTTGGGCCCTCACCTCGCGAACCTCTGAATTTGCGTGATCTCTAGATCTCTGCCACTTGTTCTTCCCGAGTGGATGGCTCTGATCAGCTTGCCACTTCGCTACTCAGCTCTTGCGACTTCGCAAGCCTTAATGAAAAACCTTCTACCCTTCAACTCACGAAACCCAGAAATGATATTTCACGACTGGTCCAACGGCCCTGGCTGACCTGGATCCTATGGCCCTAATTTCTTCTGAGCTTACGCTTGAGGAAATCTTTCCATAACATTCTTTCTTCTTGGAAAGATATGACGGCTCTTGTGACTTCACGAATTCTTCTCAAAGAATTCCGACTGTCCATTTCTTCCTTCTTGATGATTCCTGCGAATTTGAACAAGTTCTTCTTCGCGGAACTTACCCACCCGTAACACAAACTTGCTACGTCTTCTCTCAACACTTGGAGGCACTAACCCTCCTGAGCTTACTTGAAAATATCCAAGTCCTTTTGGGAAAATTCCTGCACGCACTCCTTGCGGAAACCCTTCAATACTTCCAAATATTGAACCTCCTCGATTCTGTGCACTCCCTGCGACAACAGTCTCTCAACAATTTCACTCAGGTTTGCAAACTATGAGACTTTACTCTGCCTGCGCACTCCTTGCACGGCTCCTGTGCTCAACTTGCACTTCTACGAGAATGAGAACAATGTTAACCCTTCTGATCTTTCAGAGATAAAACTCTGAACTCTTGTCAACGCACTCCTTGCGGACAACTTCATTGCACTCCTTGTAGGAACCCTTGCTCAGATAGAGAAACAATTGAAACTTATTCCTTACTCTCTCTCAAATTTCAAACACAAAGCATGAAATCATATACACAACATATAAAGAAAATGTATAATAGAAAGTAAACATCCATGAGCATAACATTCAGCATGCATACACAGAGAACAAATATGGCACCATGAATTTGAATCGAAGCTCTTTCTATTAATTCAAATCTCTATACATGGGTGTTTTAAGCCACAACTCTCTGCTATCTTCTCTATGCTCTATGCTCATAATCCTCTTACAATTACACAATGAGGGTGTCTATATCTCGTTTCCCTCTTGCGCTCTAAAACTGTTTAATCTAGAATTAATTTATATCTACCTACATTAACTTATGCATAAATGCCTCTATCTACTTCAGATGAGAGCGGGACGCTCAAGGTTTGATTACAATGCTCCTCCATAAATGTGAGTACACCTCTATTAACTATCCCATTAATTATATGGTGCTTTCAAAATTCAAAACATTTCAACAAGAAATGTGCTGATGCTTGTCCAACTGTCCTCCACATCCACGTGCGCTTGCTACCTGCTGGCGATGCTCCTTCATCATACTCCCTCGCTTGAAAATTTTCATGGGCTGCTATCCATGAGCTCTCACACGGTCTATCCATGCTTCTGGATTTCTTCTTTTTTTTCCCAGATAGCATCTTCAACTGGATGGCCCTTCCACTTGACCAAGTATTCAAAGTATTGCTTTCGCCTGGTCCTCTTACCAACTCTTTTGTCCAGTATGCACTCCATTTGCGGCTTTTTTGCAACTGGCATTTGTTTTGTCCACTGAATCTCTGGCTGTTCACTACTTGCTTCTGCCTCCTTAGCGTTATAAGGGTACAAATCCAAGACATTTAATATCGGAGAAATTCTGATCCCATTGGGTAATTCAATCTCATATGCATTCACCCCAAATTTCTTCAAGACCTTACATGGTCTGATTTTATTCATATTCAGTTTATTATATGTTCCACTCGGGAACCTTTCCTTTCTCAAATGTGCAAGGATCAAATCACCAACTTCGAACTGAAGTTGTCTCCTATGTTGATCTGCTCTCCGCTTATATTCTTGGTTCGAATTCTGCAATCGTTCCTTCACCTGGCTGTGAAGTTCCTTCATCGCCTCTGCGAAATCTTCTGCAATAGCACTCCTAGTTGCAATCTGTTCTGAATCCCTCAGCTCAGAAATTCCTCTCAGCTGCATGCCATAAACAATTTGAAATGGACTCTGTCCCGTTCTTCTGTTGATTGAATCGTTGTAAGAAAACTCTGCATGTGGTAATATATTGTCCCACTGGCTATGGTGTTCTGTCACCAAGCTCCTCAACAAGTCTCCCAAACTCCTATTCATGACTTCTGTCTGCCCATCCGTCTAAGGATGATAAGAGGAACTAAATGACAAGTTTGTTCCCAGCTTCTTCCATAAGGTTATCCAGAAGTGTCCTCTGTGAACTTAGTGTCTTGATCCAAAACTATGCTCTTTGGTAAGTCATGAGAGTCGAATGACTTTGCTGAAAAATAGGTTAAGCAATGTGAGTTGCGTCACTGGTTTTACGACATGGAATGAAATGTGCCATTTGGAAAATCTATCCACTACCACAAAGATTAGGAATTGAAACTCTTTGTGTTCATGGCAGCCCCAATATGAATTCCATTGTGGCTTCCCATGGCCTCTCGGTATGGGTAATGGTTGATAAAACACTACATTATGCCTCTTTCCTTTCGAATGTTAACAAATTCTGCACATCTACGTCTACAAAATCTCTTGATGTGCCTTGCATATTCGGCCAAAAATATGACTCATTCAACTGCGCGAATGTTTTGTCCTTGGCGAAATGTCAACCAATCCTCCACTATGTTTCTCCTTGAACAAATTCTCCCTCATGGGCATTTTGGAATACAAAGTTGATTACCTTTAAATGGTAATCCTTCACGGATCATGTATTTTTTCCCATTGGCTTCTATCACTGAGAAATGGATTCTCGGTACTTCACATGCCTCTTTAAAATATGGATCATCTCTGTACGTTTCCTTGGGGAATCATCAAACCCAATGTTTGACTCACAATTCCTTCAATAACAAACATTTCACCTTGAAGCATCAACAGCTTTGTTAGCGGTTCTAGAAATATGTTTAATCACAAGAAGTGAAATTTTGCATATATTCAACCCATTTAACATGTCTTTGATTCAACTTCTCTGTTGAGTCACAAATTGCAATGCATGATTGTCACTATATAAGACAAACTCCTTAGGAAGAAATATGTTTAATCACAAAAGTGAAATTTTGCATATATTCAACCCATTTAACATGTCTTTGATTCAACTTCTCCTGTTGAGTCACAAATTGCAATGCATGATTATCACTATATAAGACAAACTCCTTAGGAATTAAGTAATGTCTCCATTTCTTTAATGCCTGAATAATAGCATAGAATTCCTTATCATACGTGGAGTATTTTATCTTGGCTTCATTTAGCTTCTCACTGAAATATGCTATTGGCCCGTCTTCTTGACTCAAGACTACCCCTATTGCAAATCCACTTGCATCACATTTTACTTGAAATGTCTTTTTGAAATATGGTAACACCAGAATTGGTTGTTCCGTAATTTTCCTTTTCAACAAATTGAAGCTTTTCTCAGCCTCTTTTGTCCAGTGAAAAGATTTGTGTCTCTTATTTACTGTGTCCATCATCAGTGCACTAATTCCACTGAAATTCCTAATGAATTTCCGGTAGAAACTAGCCAATCCATGAAAACTTCGAACTTCAAAGATATTCTTTGGTGATGGCCAATTCTTAATCACCTCCACCTTATCTGGATCCATCCTCAACTTATTTGCAGAAATAAAAAAACCCAAATAAATGAGCTCTGTCTTCATGAATGAGGATTTCTTCATGTTTATAAACATCTTCTCTTGCTGTAACCTCTTCATCACTGTAGCCAAATGTTTCAGATGCTCTGCCTTTGTTTTACTGAAAATCAGTATGTCATCCAGATACACAATGACAAATTTTCCGATGAAATCCTTCAGGAATTCATTCATCAATCTCATGAAAGTACTCGATGCATTTGTTAAACCAAATGGCATGACAAACCATTCGTACAACCCTTCATTGGTTTTGAATGCTGTCTTCCATTCGTCACCTTCTCTCAATACGAATTTGGTGATAACCACTTTTCAAATCAATCTTTGAAAAACATTTGGCCCCACTCAAGCAATCCATCAGATCATCCATCCTTGGCAATGGAAATCTATACTTGATGGTTATTTTATTGATTTCCCTTGAGTTAGTACACATCCTCCAACCTTCGTCTTTCTTCGGACTGAGTACTGTCAGAACAACACATGGACTCAAGATTTCTCTCACCAACCCCTTGTCCATTAAATCCCGGACCTGTCTTTTGACTTCTTCATTCTCCTATGGTGTCAATCTATACGCTTCTTTATTTGGAAAACTGGCTCCAGGTATGAGATCAATTTTATGACTTATACTTATAATCGGTGGCAACGAACGACGTAGTTCGTCCACTACTATGTCAGTGAACTCTTCCAGCAGTTCCTAAACCTCTTCTGGTAAATCATCTACCCTTGTGCTGGTTAAGAAAATCTTTGGCTTCCTGATCACAATGAATTGTGGTTCCTCCTTCTTCTTAACCTCTGTAAGAAGTTCCTTCGCACTCATGAAAAGTATAGTGTTGCTCACTTCCGGTTTTACCTCTTTGTCCTTAATTGACAATAGCATGTGAGTTCTCCCATTCTTCTCTAGGGTGTATGTGTTCATTCTCCCATCATGAATCACATTTCTGTCATATTGCCACGGTCTACCCAACAATATATGACAAACATCCATAGGAATAACATCATAGAGTATTTCATCTTTATACCCTCCTATTTTAAACTCAACTAAACATTGCTTAGTGACATTTACCTGATGTCCTTTTTGTAACCATGAAACTCTGTATCGGCTTGGATGATCAATCGTCTCCAGCTCCAGTTTTTCTACCATATCCATTGAAACGAGATTTTCTGTGCTACCACTATCCACAATGAACTTTCATACCCTATCCTTGGTCTTGCAAGCAGTCCGAAAAGGTCTGTTCCTTTGGACCGAACTCTCCACTTCCTTCTCTGGTGTCAAAAGAACTTTTCGCATCATCAGCGATCTTCCGCCTTCAACATCCTCTACCTCAAAATTTCACCTTTGTGCTTCAGCAATGTGAGTCTCTCCTTCCTCTTTCTTCTTGTCTGGACATTCATAAGACTTGTGTCCAACCTTTTCGCACGTGAAGCATGTTATCACTCCACCTCTTCCTCTTCCTCTACCTCTAGTACGAGGAAAAATGTTGTTATCAGCATACTCTCCTCTCTGATTAGAATAATTCCTTCTCTATCTAGCATATTTCCCTTTCTGTGAGCTTCCACCTCTCTCAATCTGAGGTTTCTTCCATTCTTCCTTAGGTTTCTGATTTCTATCTTGGACGACTGATTTTCCCCTGGCTTGAATTTTTCCTCGGCCTCTTTGACCTTGTTTTCAACTCAGCTTCTCTTCTGCCTTTAGAGACATTTGATAAGCATCTTCCACTATTCGGATGGTCATCATGCTCATCTCATCCTGAATTTCGTATCTCAGGCCATTCATATACCTGGCAACCTTTTCATCATTACTTTCACGATGACCTGCTCTGATGTTCAGCTTGTAGAACTCTTCAGTGTACTCCTTTATTATCATCAGCTTCTATCTCAAATTTTGCATCCTTCGAAACATAGTAATTTGGTAATCACTGGGAATGAATTTTGGTTTCATATTTGCAATCATCCTATCCCAACTCTTGATTTTTTTCTTACCTTGGCAACGTCTGTCAGCTTGCAGCTCATCCCATCACAATGCTGCATGTCCTTTAAGTCTCGTGACAACATGTTTGACCTTCTTGTCTTCTTTGACATATTCATAGTCAAAATATGTGTCCATAGCTCTAATCCAGTCTAGAAGCTCTTCCGCGTCCAAGTTTCCCTCATAAACTGGAATGTCCATTTTGGCTCTTGCACTCATTCTTGCAACAACTCTAATCAAGCGTTCATGTGCTGCATCTTCTGCTGAAATTTCTTCTTCTTCATGTCTAGAATCATCTTCAATTTTAGACTCACTGACATCTCCAATATCAGCTGTGCACCTTTGTTTTATTTCCACATCCACGAGTCTGGTGCGAATTTCATGCAGATCTCTTTCCACTTCTAGATTCTGCACCTGCCTATCTCTTTCTCTTGACACCTCCCTATCCTCTAGCGGATCGGGTGTTTTCCTGTATCTTCTCCTCGACAACATGGTTGAAATTCCTTCTCTCTTTTCCTGCCTGAAATATACAAACAATAATCAAGCTTTGATACCAGATGACGCAGACGCAGACCCTTTCGGCCCTTGGTTCGGCAGTCCACTACAAGATCGCTCTACTTCCTGCCCTTGAGTCATATTGACTCTTCGATTCCTCTTTAGGGAATCCAACACACACAAAATGATGCTTCTCCACAGGTCCTTACGAATTGAGCTCACACGATCGAACACGAAGCCTCAATTCTAGCCTTCTTTTGACCAAACAATGTGGTTGTGTTTCTCGCGATTTCGGAATCTCAGAGCTCGCGACTTCGCAACTTCTCCTCCCAAATATTCAACTCTTCACCTTCCGAGACCCGAACTTTCGATGTGCCTAAACACTTATCGCAACTTGCCACTCGCGAGTTCGTGAGTCGAAAATTCCAACTCTTTCTTCCAAATCTCACGATACCCGAAATGCTGATACGGGCACGCTCCTTCTCTTGTCAATGCCCTCCGCGCATGACCACCGGCTAGGCCTAACTCTATCACTTTTCGCTTCTCGCTGCTTCATGAGTTTCGATGTCGAACTCCTGGCTCTTGTCTCACGAACCCCAGAGACACGAGAGGTCGACGGGGTGTTGACTTCTTTCAAAATATGATGCAAGAATCTTCGACACACGTCACCGATAGCTGGCCCCACACACACATCTCTTCGCCCCTTTAGGACTTTGCCTTTCGTAATCTAGAGTACCCAACCTTTGGGCCCGCACCTCGCGAACCTCCGAATTTGCAAGATCTCTAGATCTATGCCACCTGTTCTTCCTGGGTAGACGACTCTGATCAGCTCGCCACTTCACTACTCGTCTCTCGTGACTTCGTGAGCCTTAATGCAAAACCTTTGACCCTTCAACTCATGAAACCCCGAAATGAGATTTCGTGAGCGGTCCAATGACCCTGGCTGACCTAGATCCTACGACCCTGATTTCTTCTGAGCTCACGCTTGAGGAAAACTTGCCGTAACATTCCTTCTTCTTGGCAAGATCTGATGGCTCTTGTGACTTCATGAATTCTTCTCAAAGAATTCTGACCTTCCGTTTCTTCCTTCTTGATGATTCCTGCGAATTTGAACAAGTTCTTCTTCGTGGAACTTACCCGCCCGTGACACAAACTTGCTACGTCTCCTCTCAACACTTGGAGGCACTAACCCTCCTGAGCTTACTTGAAAATCTCCAAGTTATTTTGGGAAAATTCTTGCGTGCACTCCTTGCGGCAACCCTTCAATACTTCCAAATATTGAACCTCCTCGACTCTGTGCACTCCCCGTGACAACAGTCTCTCAACAATTTCACTCAGGTTCACAAACTATGAGACTTTACTCTACCTACGCACTCCTTGCGCGACTCCTGTGCTCAACTTGCACTTCTGCGAGGATGAGAACAACGTTAACCCTTTTGAGCTTTCAGAGATAAAAATATGAACTCTTGTCAATGCACTCCTTGCAGACAACTTCACTGCACTCCTTGTAGGAACTCTTGCTCAGATAGAGAAACAATTGAAACTCATTCCTTACTCTCTCTCAAATTTCAAACATAAAGCATGAAATCATATACACAACATATAAATCAAATGTATAATAGAAAGTAAACATCCATGAGCATAACATTCAACATGCATACATAGAGAACAAATACGACACCATGAATTTGAATCGAAGCTCTTTCTATTAATTCAAATCTCTGTAGATGGGTGTTTTCAGCCACAACTCTCTGCTCTCTTTTCTATGCTCTATGCTCATAATCCTCTTACAATTACATAATGAGG
>SNQJ01S0256088.1:0-12528 GCA_010110895.2 Picea sitchensis | reverse complement strand
AGTGTCATGCCCAAGATTATTCTTGTTGCAATTTCCTCAACCTTTCACTCGGCCACAAAAAATGTTAGCATATCATAACAATTTGTTTAATTATCAATTTCTCAAATCTGTTTTATACAAGAAATAAAATTCCCTAGGCATGAGGTCTATGCTCATAATGTTTGGCTTTTGTAGCAGTAGGCATTGTTCTTCTTTATGGGCTTACATCCTTTCCATATCCAAGACCATTGTCCCTGCAATTTCCTCAATTTACACTCAGCCAAACAAATTGTCAGTTTCTTGTGTACAATATATATTTTCATGGCAATAATTACAAAAATTCACAAAGTGATCTCAGAATTGTTTACATCTATAATTCATTAACTTCCATTAATCCAACTATTAATTGGAATGAACCCATCATTCTCTACACATGTATTATCAACCAATCTGTTCTTTCTTGTAACATTTTCGGTAGCTCATAAAATGACCTCATAATTTTAACAAATAACAATTCAATCACCTTCAACTAGTATTCATATTAAATATAATGCAATTATCCATCACTATGTATTTTCAACACCACGTGATTTTCATAATGAAACAAATAATTACTAATAAAATAAAATAAAATTGAGGTTCCAATACCCATGGTCACATCTACACAATGCATCCCTACATTGACTACATAATACCACATAACTATGTCATGCACTCCACCATGGTGAGTTGGAAGGTTTGGCCAATGCCTCAACACATTATCTACAATATTTCCAATATTTCTCGACTATTTGGATACCCTCCTCTTCAACCCATACACAACACGAGGAAACATAGTTCTTAAGTGCTCTTCATTGTTGGAAAATAGGTTGCAGTCCAAACATCGGCTATACAGAAGAAACTATTGAGCACTCACATACTACTATATCCCTTCCATATCCAACCATATCATGGTCTCACACATGACTATCCCTATGGGTATTCATTTCCATAGCAGGAGTATGTCTCCTTACTTTACTTGGTTATGATCACATAACCAATCATAACAAAATATGTAACTAAGATTTTATCTAAATGCCTTCTAGCATCAACAACATTTACATACTCTAGGCCTTTAACCATTACATATCAATTTAAATCTCGAAAATTTTAACTAAGGGAATTCTTATCTCAATCTGCTTCAACATTTATGCATTAGAAGCAACCAAATGCATACATGCATAGTTGTTATCAACCTACTTGATGCTACTTGATCAACTGGTATTTGTATAAGCTTGTAGGATTCCTCCTTCATCCTTTTGATCACCATTCCTACCACCCTCATGGATCTTCACATAGATGGAATTCATATGAAGCAACAACATCCACATATTTAACCATGATATATCATTTTTCCTAAATACATAATCCATCATTAGTCATACTCAATATAACATCATTATTGCATGTATATAACAATAGACTATTCTAAGTCCACAAGCATGCCATATGCATATTCAAGCATGCCATATGAATATTCAAGCATGTACATATGCACAAATAGACATCCATATGCACCAAGCATTCAATGTTAGCATGTCTACTAATGCATCTGACTTCATTTTATGAATCATGCATTCTAGTTCATTTATGTTTTAGTTCACTTGTTTATTTATTGTTTTTTTTTGTAATTGGTTGTCCTATAATTCCTTCAAATCCTTGTTAACTTGTGTGCTCCCATTCTGCTCATATGCACTATTGTTCCTTGGTATGAACACTTTCTAGCCAAGTTCCACTTGGCCATTCTGTATTCCAACCAATGTGTTCTATTTGAAACAACTTCTCTTAGGTAGACATATCCAAACTTTACCTTTATGAATCATTCCAGCACCTTGGAATGGGGTATATCACAACATTACGTCACGCTACTACCACAACATCCTTAAATCAACTTAGTCATAATCATTCCACATTCCTATTATTACTTGTATTTGTCCATTGGATTTCCCAATTTTGGGAAATACTTCTCTTCACTTCATTTAATAATTCACGATGAAACCATACATTTCTCACTCAAATACCATTCCCAATGGAAGTCTATTCTTCATTTAGTGGAACTTTTCATGTGAAAGAGCCTTAATTACTCTATCCTCAATTTCTCTACATGGTATCATTCTTCCATTGTGAAATTTAATATCATAAGTGGCTTTATTTCTCTGAGTACTTTTAAACAAGGTAGCTAATTCATAGCTAGAAAATCCTTCCCAGGAATTGTTGTGCTTAACACATAGAGATGATTCACACATCACTTCCTAAGCTCCTTGTTCTCTTTCACATAAATATTTGCAACTATATAATCATCACTACCTTCAATGATATTGAGTCTTACTTTTCCCATTAAAGAAATTCTTCACCCATTGGCTTCATGTCCTATGTGAGAAACATTTATGTTGTGCTTGCAATTCATTCAGATTCTGTAGCGGTTGATGAATAATTCTTTTGTTCCACTCTTCTTGAGTTCTTTATCCACTTTTCATTACATTCACTATAGTTATTTATTTCCAAAACCAACTTATACAAGCTCTGTCATGCTTCCATGACTCTAATATCCAATCCTAGGCTTGAATTTATCTGATTATACCTCTAATTCTACAAAGTGTGAAAGCAACCATTTTTGTTATAAATATACATATTATAGAAATTTTGTCAATTAATGCTACATGCCCTTTTTCTGCTCAATTCATGAAGAATTATATTACAATTATCCAAATTATAATAATTTCAAGTTATTCTCTCTAAATCATCTTTCCAATGACTATTCCTATGACTCAATCTTATCTCTAAGTTGAAAGTTATGGCTTCCTGAAAAAACCACTTTCACCCCATTTTTGCATTTTCTCCACTGGTGTAATTTTATTGAAAGGCCATATGTCAACTACATAATAAAATATGTTAGGAACTATAGAAAACTTTGTATGATACATAGATAAAAATAATGATAGGGAATTCATAACAACTCTTATATTTTCAATACGATGCTCCAGTCGAAAACTGTAGCAATCTGGAAATGACAACTTTGTCATTTTTCACCCATTTTTCCAGACTTGGAAATTTTAGCAAAACTGACTATCTCTCAATATGTACACTTCTGGAAAAAATCCACTAAAACAAATTTCATTTTAATGAGTGTATAAAATGTCGAGTAAATAAAATTTTTCATTTTTTTGATATGGAGTCACTTTTCCTCCTCTAAAAATCTCAATAATCCCCCAAAAATGGCCTAGAATAGTGGTTTTTGGCTTATTTCAACATCCCCATTCTAATCCCCATAGAATTCATTCAATTCACTCATGTGGGTTATTTCAATGTCTGGTTTTTGGACTATGTCCAGGAAATTTAGCTTAATCTAGATCCCTATCAATGATATGGACCCAAATCTTTAAAACCCACTATTTTGCAATTTTTGACAAATATAAGAAGAAATGGAAAATGGCCCTCTCTAATACTTTTATACATCTCCTCTATGCGAAAAAAACACTGAAGTTTCATATCAATATAACTTAATATTCTCCAGTTATGTCCAAAATAAGAAAATAGCTCCAGTCTTAGGTTTTTTTTTAAACTGATCAATAGTCTTGCCTACGTGGAATCAACACCATCGATCTCAAAATCGGGTGAGATATCAGTGGTTGATCTGTCCAAACTGACTAAATTGTCGACCTGATTATTGGTTTTCATCCCTTTTCCTTGGAAACCAATCACAACTCATCTCTAAACCAGCCTACTCAACCATCGACCATCGATCGTCGACAATTCTCATTGGTGGATGCAACTCCTTACTAATTCGACCACCCCGACCATCAGTCATCGACCATTTCTTGGTTGACATGGAAACTGTTGATATGGCCTACCACATGGATGTTGATGTGTCCCGACACGTCATCTGTTAGTATCAATTTGGCTAATGTCACAACTGTTGACATGGAAACTGTTGATGTGGCCTGCCACGTGGATGCTGATGTGGCATGCCATGTCATCCTCCTCTCTTATTCATTGACCATTGATTATTTCTCTTGACTTGACACTTCACCAATTTGGATGACCCCCGACCATCGGCCCATCAGTTCTTTCGATCTCTCGATCGAAACATTTCGTCGAATTAGTCGACACCCTACCATCAGCCCATCAATGATTTTGATTGCTTAATCGAAACATTTCACCGAATTGGTCGACACACAACCATTGGCCCATCGGCCTATCGAAGATTTTGATTTCTTGATCGAAATATTTCGCTGAATCAATTGACACTCAACCAACAAATCGTCGGTGATTTTCGTTGTTCAGTTGAAACACTTCACTAAATCGACCAATTCCCAACCATCGACCATTGACCATAAGTGATTCCCTTTGGTCGAATGAAACACTTGATAAATCGCTCAACACGGCCATTGACCATTGGTAGAATCTCTTAGCCAACTCAAACACTTAGAAAATTTTCATCCAATATCTAATTAATATGGGTCATCGATCTATTATTCAATTTGATCTCATCCATTGATCTAACAAAATTCTCCCAACTCTGTCGACGAGTCTCGACTATCGATCTTCTCTAATTTCCAATCTTTGAAATTGAATCCTAGACATTGATCGGCTCCAACCTCCCAACGGCTGAAAATGAATTCAGACCATCGATTTTCTATTCCTTTGCAAATGTCAAAAACAGATCCTCATCGTTGATCTTCTCTTTTTTCAAAACTTTGAAAACTTTACAAGTTTTTTAAATTATCAAAATGAATCGAGGTCGTTGATCTTGATATCTAACACGATCTCGATCGTCAATTCATCAAACTCTATCCAACACTGCAACAACCATTAAAATATGAATTTTGACCTTTGAGGTTGAATATAATACTGTAATCTGGCTGATTTATTCCATTAAACCTCTCGGACAATCCAAGCTATTTAACACTCAAGTTTTCTGATGAATTTGGGGATTTATTTCTCATTGTTTTTTTTGTTTTTCTCAAAATCCACTTAGACCAAAGTCTGCAACAACGAATTTCCCAAATTCACACTCTTCCTGGTTCATACCAATCCAGCGTTTGACCCAGAAGATCTGGTGCCAATGTGTAACGTACCCAACCACTAAGATGGGCCACGCTACATCCAAATTCCCACCAAGAACACTCTAAAACTAACTTGTAACATACCTAGTACAACAAATGAAAAAATGACTTGCCTGGATACTGATATGAAAAGTACCCATTGCTCGGGTACTTCTAGATTCTCCCTCTTACATTGATTACGAATTGATGTTCCATTCTTTAAAATCAAGAAACATTGATTCAACACATGTAATTAAGAAGAACATGCTAAACCATCCAATAAAGGAACAACGTGCCATGCACAATAAATAATCAACAAGCATGCACATAGAAATACATCTCATAGATAAATAAATACACAGTGGAAATATACATACACAAGAAAACTCATAGAGAAATTATCATTAATTGAACCACTCACCGACTGAATGCAAACCAAGGATGTTCCTCCCAACCATAGACTTTGTTGTTCCAAATCTCAACAACAGGTCACCCTTGAGCTAGGGCTATGAATCCACAAGGACGGGTGCTAGGTCGACTCTACACACAACAGTTAGCTAATATGCTCTTAGGTTTTCCCAACTACACAACAATCCTAATTTCCATCTTTCTTCCCCTTCATCCTGCACAACACAAAGAAATGAACCCCTTTCTCTAGAATTTAGTCCCTCGGGTTGTTCCAATTTCTTTCCAGGGCTCCAGTGCTACTGGTGAGTAAATATGAATGTTGGAAAACTCTGAGGATCCTCATCTATGTACAATTCTTTCAGAACTACTAACAATATCATGCACACCGACGTCCATTCCCTCCTGGAATGATCAATAAATCCTCACAACCATCTAGCAATGGTTGTCTACCTCCATCCATTCATTTCCATGTCCAAACCAAGAGCACATGAATGACCAAGAGTGAATGAATGATTAACAATGAATGAGGAACCAAATGAAAGAGTGTTAGTGTGAACACCCAAACAACCCAAAGAGGGGCTTATATATTTACTTAAAAATCAAGAACCACATAGCCTTTCCCCAAGAAGCTCATGTAATCACTTTTCTTAATTAAAACCAAGATGGTTGAATAAAAATAAAAATAAAAGACTTAGCCCTTTTAGACCCCTATCTCTCTTGTCTTTTTCCAATATCCTACAACAAATGGTGTATTTTATTAATATATATAGAAGTATTACATTTCCTAGGCACTCTGACCCCTTTCCCACTTTATCCTCTCACCATCCTAAATCATAATTACATAATACATTCTACTTCATAGGGATCAAAACCAAGGTTGTTACATCAAAGCTATAGTCAATGCTATTGTATTTATATACAAGGAAAAAATTGATTTTCTTATATCTTGCAAATTGTGTATCAGATTCCCATGAAATTAAGAGGATAAGTGCACTAAGGTAAGATCAATAAACTTAGAAAAATCCAGGCAAATCCAATTCATACTTCTTGAGAAATCAACCACTGTCACCTACAACCATTTTGTTTATTTTTTTAAATTTGGCAAGTGGGTGTTTCTCAAATTTTGGGTGATGGAGCATCATGATGAAATTAACATGTTCACCAAAACTCATCCCTACCTAGTTTGGAATTTGCGAAAAAATGGATGGACAATTCTGCATAATTCCAGTAACAACAACTTTGGTAATAGTATTATAGGAATTCATGTAACAAGAAGTTCGAGGATTTTTTTGAATCGTGAATATGGAACTTGGTCACAACTGGTAATCAAATGTTATTTGTGATGTTTGGATGCTAATATTTGTTCCAATGGATGTCCATGATCATGCTTGAAGATGATTTATAAGACAAATTCCATTTTCTCAGAGAATGCATGGACATGGGTTTATTGTTCAAGTTTATTGAATAAACATGAGATTCTTTGTTGCAGTAGGAAAGAAAAAAATCCAAGAGGTAAGTGTTTCCACACAAGAACCAAAACTTACAAAAATTGTGGTTGTTACACAATAACCAACCATAAGAAAGCTTAGCTACAACTCAAATTCTTTCTAGCATGTTGTTCAATTTTACAGAGGAATAAGATCTAATCAGATAGTTCAGAAAAATCAGATGCAATGTTGCATGAGGACATGCAACATCTTCAGTTGGGGGGAATGTTGTGTCACAAAAATGATCATCTTTTAAAATCCTTTTACCATATTTTCGCATCTTTTTCCCTTGACTTTATCCTTTTCACTTTCCCTAACCCTGTTTTACTCCAATTTTATGCTTATATGTGGACTTAAGCTCAATATTTTCCAATGCATTTATTTTAGTATTTAAAGTGAGTTTATGATTAAATATTAGAAAACTAACATTTTTTCACTTATGTTTCAAATTGAGTTAGTTTGTTGGTTATTACAGGAAATACACAAATCCTGTAATCGAGCCATATTTGAAGATCCATGAACTGGGCTTCCGTAAGTTTTGGTGTGGAACATCATCAGATCAAAATGAACAATGCCACAAAATATTTCAACAATCCAAATCATAGCTTGAGAGAGATCATCATTTTATCATTTGCAATTATGGTAATTATAGAAAATCCCAATGATTACAGGAAATAGGTTGATCCCTGTAATAATGCAATTTTTACCACTTTCTCCAAATCCATACATCCAAATTTCAATTTCCTCTTCAACCATCGAAGATTAAATATGGATTTGGCATCATCATTCAAATCTATTGGATATGGAAAGAATCTTGGAGTTTTTAATGAGATTGGTTGTGAAAATATTGGAGATATTATGAGCTAATTTATAGTTGCTAATTTTTAGAAAATGGTTGTAACCACATAAGAAACTTGTGGATCTAGGAAAAGTTAGTGGATCTGTATTTATTATTTGTTATGTCATTTTCGAAGCAAGTTCATGTATAAACAAGTGTTGCATGGGAGTGTAGTCCCTGCCGCCCAAGTTTTAAAATGGAAAAGCCAATGGGATATGTGGAACATAAAGGCTTTGGAGTGTACATAGAACATAAAGACTTTGTGGTTACTGCTTTTTCTTGTTTACGGAATAGAGGAACATATTGTAGGAACTCAATAAATTTATTTTCTTATGAAAGAATGAATATCAAGTGGATTAAAGATTTTTCAGGAAGCTGGATTAAATATTTTTCAGGAAGCTCGATCCATCTATGCATTTAAAACTACTCCTATTCAAAAAAATTAAATAATAATTACCATTCACTGAGAAAAAAAAAATAAAAAAAAAATTATTATTATACTCTACTAAAAAATTTAAAAACACTCTACTAAAAAAAAATAGTAATTACCATTCACTCTAAAAAAAATTATTATTATTATTATACTCTACTAAAAAATAACTTATTATTCCCCTGGATGGGGTGACACCTAGCGAGAACATGCTACATGGAAATGTGGCGACGAGTGTAGTTAAAGCCCCTCACCGCCAGTCTCCTCCTTTGTCAACTCACAATGCATAGCATTCACTCCAGCGAGAGCTTAGTGTGATGGGACAATCAGGTAGGTTTAATGGCACTCCAATATTGGCCCTTCGAAACTGGTACGATGCAGCAAGGAGACATCACCTCGACATTCATGGCTCCCCAAACCATCATTTCTCTCATCATCACGCAGGTAATTTCTTATTGTGGCTCTTATATCTAGAGTTTTTCCTCAGTTTTGCATTCTCCCCCTACACTTTTGGTCTGAGTACTCTGAGCCTCTATTATTTTCCTTCCTTCCACGACCATCATTTCCTGCATTTCCTCTATCAATTATATTCCCCTCGATCTCATCTTCTCCATGCCTCGTGAGAGAGGAAATTCCAAACATGGGCCAACCTAATATAGTCAAGTAGGTAGGCATTGACGCACAAGACTTCCTTCTCTCTTTCCCAATCCAGGAAGCAGGTCTAGTAACTCTCCTAACTCCGGCAAAAACTGGTGCGAAGATGCCCAACCTGAGTTTCATTCGCTTAACCCATAGATAAACTATGGGGGATTCATAGTGGAGTAGGTGATTCCTCCTAACTTGGAGGAGAACACCATGGAGCAGACAACACCAATAGGCATTGGTTTCCCCTTAAATTCTCCTGAGACAACCATGGGAGGTTGTAGGGTGGAGGAGGAAATCCCTCCACTGATGCAGGATAACTACAAGAATGACGCAGACCCCAAGGATAAAGTGTTGTGATTGTTGGATAAAGGAGGATACCCATCGGGAGATACACACAGGCACGCAAGGTGACCCAACTTTGGGCTGCCACGATTTATGCAGCTTCTGCAGGGTCACAAAGGACCATTTGGTATTGATTTTCAAGATGTGAAAAGACTTGGCCGAGAAGCTTCACAACGAGTAGGTCCTCAGCAAGCGCCTGGGCATTATGTTCAACTCCATGTTAAGTGATCCTGCGAAGAGTCGTTTCCCAACATGTTTTCAACCATTTTCCTTCACAGTTCGTCATGATGGACACCTGAGTTCACCTCACATCTAGTTTATTTACTGTTAGATTTATGGTTTTAGCTAGAATGTATTTTGTTGAAAATAGACTCTGGTTCACGAGCTGGCCCTTGAACAATGCCGACCACATATTCTGCTTTCCATGCATGTGACGATTTCTGATTTATTTTCATACATGTGTCACTTTTTTGATAGAGTAAGATAATGCAATCTTTTTTATTTACAAAAAAAAAAAACTTATTATTGATTATTGAAAATTGAGTCTTTTTAAAAATTTATGTAAATATTACTTCACCTCATCAAACCTAAAAATCTATTACAAATATTTTCTTAATGGACATTAAAATTTATTACAAATATTTCTTAATACACATAATGTATGCTTTTAAATTCTCTCAAGAGATTTTAGTTGTAATTGATATTACTATATAGTATTAAACATATAGAAATTTTATTACTATTTCTAAGTGTAATATATTTGAATGCACATAGTGCATGCCTTTAAATTCTCTCCATATATTTTAGTTGTAATTGATATTAGTACATAATATTAAACATATAGAAATTTTATTACTTGTAATTAATATTAGTACATAATATTAAACATATAGAAATTTTATTACTATTTCTATTTATAGTATGAAATATTTAGAAAGTGAATAGTTTTTTTGAAATAAAAAAAAATTATACATTTCCCGTAACATTAAAATTTGTAACTTAATAAAAAGAATGTTTAAATTATGAGATATTTAGAAAGCGAATATTTTTTTGAAATCGGGAAAAAACATTATACCTCCCTTCCTATTTTTAATTGTGTGCAACTCCATTTTATGAAAACTATCACATTAACAAATATATATTTATGTTGGTGTATACCAAAATCAAGTTTTTCTCCCTCTCTATTTTGAATGGCCTGCATTGTCATTCTGTATCATACCAAAGATAGTACTGAGGGTCCATCATAGATTAGAGATAACTAATGCGCTACAGGAACTTCATGCTAAAATAGGTTGATAATACCCCAAGAACCGTTGCGGATTCTGCCATGAAAAATGTATTGAATTGAATGCGGTGAATTTCTTTTACTACTGTCAGTGTTATGATGACAGATGATTTTTAATCGTGCCATTGTTTCTAACTTCGAACCATCATATTGATATTCAATTAATGGTTGAGATTGATGCGAAGAACATCGCAGTTTTGGTGCACACAAGACTATGCCCTGAATTCATTTATCACGCGATGAACAATACCTTAAATTCAAGAACCAAGAACCAATAAAAATGAAGAGAAATAGAAATATCTATTTAAAATAATTGTAAAAATCCAAATTATACCAAAAAACTTATTTAATAAAATGAAATAGATTGTAGGTCAACCAACACCTAATATAAGTCAAAGGCTCGACTCATCGCTATAGTCCATGCACTGCCCTATGCAGGGATAGGGACTAATAAGAGTGTCTTCTTCATTCAAGGGGAATCTTAAATTAAGATTTCATAAGTTCTTGTTTTGTTGTAGATTGTAGTTTTATGATTCATGTAAAGTGTAATTAGATTAATTTATTTATGTTGTAAACTAACCTTATTTTCTTATTCTAGGATAGTAAGGGCGTGTAATAGGAAAACATAGTGCTACTGAGTATAGATTTTTTTTATTTCCATTTATTTAATTTATGCAAGTATGTTTTAATTCAAGTATTTATTTTCCCACGAGTGTGGAGAGTTTTTTTTGAGTTGCAGAATACATAATCTCTTCTGAGCATGAACTCTAAATAATTGAATCATGTGATTACGAATGAAGTATCTGTGCAACAAGTAATTCTAGATTACAGAGTATCGTTGTCGCCTTTGTTTCTACAATTACCAATCATAGTGGCTATCAATTCAAAAGTAACCAAGTTTAAGGAGGTATGAATCTGCAAATGGTTTTGAGTTTGATTTGTATCCTAGCATTATTTTCTTATTACAAAATATATCTTCATTTTTTTTAGCACAAATACCCTATAATCAAATCAAAAGACTAGGAACAAAGTACATGTCACAACAATAATCATTGATTGCATAGTGATGTTGTGACAATTTTTTTTAGCAATTATCGGTCCACTCATTATTGTTTTGAGAGTAACCAATGTCAAGAGGATTAATTTTGTAATTGCTTTGAAGCTATTAGATTTCAAAGTACTAGGGAAGGACTAATTCTACACATATAGTGAATGCACTTCACAAGTTTACGTACTTTGGATTGATAATAAAATGTAAGAGGATTTAGACATCTAAATCGATTGACATTGATCATCAACAATTCTTATCCTTTTAGAGCATATAGCTTTGATATTTTCAGTGTCAACACATTAAGTTCTCTTATTGTTAGACATGGGGTTAACATTGATCTATGCTAGTTTATCCTAAAAATGGGATGTAGTTATCAAAAAAAATTTGTTGTCTAGTGTCTGATTCAACTTTTTTCATTAGTGTTTGTTGGAATGATCTTGTAATTGATCTTTGTCAATGTCTACTTTGTTACATAAATTCTAGCGTTTGCTTGATTTTTGGGCTAAAAGAATTATTGTTGATCATCAACAATTTTTAACCTTTAAAGCATACACCTTTGATATTTTCAGTATCAACACATTCAGTTCTCTTAAAAATGATAATGGTTACCTCTTTGTGTCCTTTGAACATGTGCATTTATGATAGGATGCCATATTAGAAAATATTTCTTGTAACGCCCCATATATTGGCCTTTAGGGAGTTAGAACATTGATTGTTTACTTGTCTTAGTAATTCAATCCTTAACATTTGTTTGGGCTCAGTTAGATTGGGATAGATATTTGAGATATGTACATCTTGACCTAATTATGGGTTGCATGATATTACTTTCATTGTTATATACTCATGATGATGATAGCTCTTTGGTTTGTTTAAACATGCAAGTTAAAATGTGGAGTTTAGGTACGTGAATACTAGTTCAAGTTATGATGTGAATGCATAACATATGTCAGGCATGATAAAAATAAACATGCATTTCTTA
>SNQJ01S0256087.1:0-12528 GCA_010110895.2 Picea sitchensis | reverse complement strand
TACACTATATGTGCTGGTAAGATTCTAACTTCTACCTAAAGGTTATTCTGAGAAGAAAACATAAACTTACTCTTATAAACTGAATCCTAATGATTATCTTAAAACTAATCATATCTTGTCTAATTAATCAAATGGAAACAATTTTGAGTTAATCAAATGTATTTATGTTCCTAATCTAAAGAAATCACCCAAGGCTATCTACCATTAACTTAAACATCTTGTCATCAAAATATCTATTTGAACCATAAAAGAGAGAACATTTTGAAAACCTCTTATTTAATCTAAATATCAAGCAGTTCTAAATCTAACAAAGGTGAAACTAATAAATGTCCTATTTTACCCTACAAGTACTGGAAGCTTCCTTTAACTAGACCATAAGCTAGCTACCCTAACAAAACAGAGTAATTCTAAACTCAAATTATCTTCAAATCATGATCAAACTAGAAACTGGAAAACAGAGCAAATCTAGACTAATCTAGGAGAAAGATTAATCGGCACTTGGTTCATTCCTCAAATTATACAATGGCAAATAACTCATTCCAACATTCAACGATCTACAAGATAATGTCAAATTGAGAATGAACTAAACGAAAAATGACTAAGCCAGAATTTAGCAGAGTAACTTCAAGTTAAAAACTAACTCACATGCAGATTCTAGAACTAGAAATAAACTAACTATACTGTGGAAAAGAGAAAGCGAATTGAACCTGTTGGTGGGCCCAACCAAGAGGTGCAATCGCCCTAAAACGAAACCAGAGCTACTCAAATTATTCCATGCATAATTGTTTCATACCTCACGCTCCATAATTTGTAAATAAACTTAGATCATTTAACAGAAAATGATATAATGCATAGCAATTGTATTATCAAAAATCGCATAACATAATATATCATAACCAACGTTTCTTGAGAGTGATCTGAGTTTATATAGATCCTCCCCAAAATAGTCTTGAACATTGGTGCATTTAACTAAACGAATCTTAGATCCAAAAATGACTCATAGTTAGTTAAAAATAATTTCACAGCTTCATGACACGCAGTGTCAAGAAGCGTGAATCATAAAGCATCATAACAAACAGTTCTATAATTTCGCTCTGAGTCATCTCATTGAGCTATGACTCAATCATTCATATGAATCGGACTGTCATTCCAATCTGGCAATGTCGTGCAAGTCTTTGACATCTCCACTAAGTGCAATTCGGTACCTGGAACTGATAAATCTGTTTCAAGGAAACAAGTACCTAACTCATGTCACGTTAGTATCAATATTAGTTTAAAGTATCAAAATACATTAAAAATAACTTGAATCATATGAATACCTTGAATAGATCCATTTAGGGCAAAATGATGTAAAATGTATCAAGGTAAGGCCAGAAGGGAATGATACAAGGTATGAAATGGGGGTATATTTGACATGATATAGGCAAAAATATGGTCAAAATTGAAGACTAACAATTTCCTTTCCATGTGTTGTCTTGCACCTACTTTCCTACGGTATTGTAATCCCCTTGCTTGTTGTTTTCTGAATGGATTTCCCTTGGCGAACCCAACTTTTGATTTCAATAACTTATCTGTGTGTGTTTTATTGATTATTATGAAATATTGTGCTTTACCTTCCACCCTTATCCCTAGGTCATCAGTCCATGCCTGAGCAGTCGACCAAGAGCCGAATTGACAGTCGTCACTTCGGTGTTTAAATACCTATAGATTCAAATGCCCTTTTTTCCTGTGCATGGATGATGAGTGAAGGATAAATTTTTCCCAGCTATCTATCATTGAGTTATCTCTATGTTTTTCTCTTATAATCAATCTCAGATCCTTACATTTCTGAGAATGAGAATCCTTGCGTTTTGATTGAATTATTGTGGAATTATTTATCCTTGCATCTTTGTGTTTGAGTATATCTACATTGATTTATTTGTCTCTGATTGATTGACATATGATCTCTACGTTTCCTTTATGCAAATCTCTGCGTCCTCCCCAAATTTTTTCAGCATTTATCGTTTTATAGACAAATTTACTCCATGAATTTTCTTGGTTTCCTACACCACTTTTACTCCTCGATTATTTACATAAGGCACAACCTTTACTCCATGATTTACCCAGTGTTGTAAATGGAAAATATCTGAGTTTTGATGATTCCAGCGTTGAGGATTATTTGCGATATAGGCGATATATGTTGCAATAGTAACATTGTGATATCTAATGGATATCTAGATAATAGATATCTAATGAGTTGTTTGAATATTTAATGGATATCTCTAATAATGTTGCAACAATGATAGTTAATTCTCTACGTTGTTAAAACATTGCTTCCCTGAAATATAATTTTTAGAACAACGATTTCTATCAATGCTTTTGTTTACAACCTTATCAATGTGATTTCTATCATATCGTTTATTTTAGACAACAAAATCATATCATTATTGCACCACGATCTTGGCATATGAAAAAAAAAATCACCACGAATTATGGGTGAAATACCCAGTCCGGACACTGCGAATACACCCAGCCATTACCACTGCATTTGATCGCATTAGAATAGCAATTTATTAATGTTTACAGTGAATTATTTAATTATTGTGAGCATAATGGTATGACTATGTTTATGACAGTGAAACTTAATTGTATGATGGCGTTTTGATATGTATTAAAGGATAGCGAAGTTATTATAATTGTATCAGTTAAGGACAACGAATTATTATACTTATTCCAGTTTAAATAGCAAAACTTTATATTGGTTCAGCTGAAGGATAGCGATGGATAGCCAAATAATATATGCATGTGTTTCAATATGTTTTCCTGGACTGTGTTTCCATATATAGGTCTATGTTTCCATATATAGGTCTATGTTTCAATAGATATATATGCCTGCATTTCCATATTGTTGACAATTATATGCACAGTGATTTTATAATTCTTTATGCCAGCGATATTCTTGAATCATAGTTATCTATAGTTATGTTAATTTACAGAGGGATTTTCGTGTTTAATTTATACCAGTGATACATTTTATATACCAGCGATTTCATTGACTATTGACAAGGAAATTGAAGGATGGCGTTTTCATGTCTGTGTAGATCTATTGGACAGCGATTAAATTTCTCTTTGTTGTGCATGACAGCGATTTCATCTAGTGATTTTATGATAGCTATTTGTGTTTTTATGGAGTGTAATTTCTCCCTTGAATTTAATTCAACAGCTTTATATTTACTCAGTGTTTCCTTACCTACTTGTTGTGTTTTAATGAGGCTTACACAACAATTTATTTTTATCCTTCATTTTCTATAATTTCGCTCAACAAAATATTTAATAGCCTTCATTTACTGGACAGTGATAACTTAGATAGAATCTCCTTTTAAAATGCTAGAATTTCGCTCAGCAATGAACTCACATTTTCACTCAGCAATGTATGCTAGGCAGCATACATTTAGGTTGTCTTTCCATCCTTTAATCCACACCGTGAAGGTTTATCCACACAGTATTTTCATCCTTATTATTCACACCGTAATTATTTATTCACACAGTAATATTCATGCCAATTTAATCCCCACCACGAAGGTTATTCACACAGTAATTTCATCCTTTTAAATCACACCATAAGGGTTTATTCGCATGGTAATTTCATCCCTATTTATGGAAGACATCCATAGCGATATTTATTCGCACCGTAAAGGTTATTCACTCAACAATGTTTTTCACAGTAGTGTCATCCATATTTCATCCATATTTACTTACCCAACGATATGTATGGTTCATATGGGTCTTATGTTATGAATCTTATTGATAGTAGACATCGATCAAGATGTTGTTCCAAAAAATAGAGTATGTTAAGCGCTTATGGTAGTTCACTTATATTATATTAATGGACAACACATATTTTGTTGACAGCGTAAATTTGATTATGTTAAGTGCATAATAGTTCACTCCTTCGCACCTAGACATCTTGCTTAACAGCTAATGGTTTATGGTTTGTTGGCGAAGTCATTTAATAGCTTGCGCAATATAATTTGATATTTTCATCTTGCGTCGTGTCGAATTGTTTCTTGGGTGCGTGGGAATAGTCTTCTTGTCAGTGGATTCGGTCTCTTAGCGCGTTGGATTTATCTTGGGATAAGGTTCCAGTTATGCAATGTTGCGCCATGGTTAGCGTCACACCTATCGCCTTGTGACGGCATGATTCCTGTTGAGGGACTCATTGTGCGCCCTGTTAAATAGATGTGAATGATAACCTGGATGGATTCTTGTGCTTCCTGATGTGGGTGTTTGTCATTGTAATTGATGTTGGTATTGGATTGTGTAATGCCTCAATATGTTTGGTTGTGCGCGTCGTAGAGGTATCTAGTTACTAGTCGTTGAAGTCATTGTGTCGGGTTGTTGATGTTGTCCTTTAGCCTATATGCGTCATCTTGTATGTGTCGGGTGGGTAGTCATTTTTATCCGTCCTTTGATTATTGCATGTTTCGTCCAGTTACCTGATGTGCCAGTATGTTGAGTCGTTTTTGTCTTTGCCTGATCTACATGCACTGTGTTATTCGTCAAGTTGTGTTGTTTAACTATTGTCGTTGTTGTGTTCTTGTCCTGCTTAAAACAAAAAAAAATTGCATGTGTGTTGTGTTGCATGTAGTCGTGATGATTGGGGTCATTACTTATGGTATCAGAGCGGGTTCAACCCTACGACTGTGGATCGCCGGTCTTTCCACTACATTAAACCCTTGAGTATTAAACTAGCGCTAATTAAAACCTTAACGTATCCATGCGGTGATCTCAATTAGAGGACGCCACAGAGGTTCACGGCGTGGTGTCGTGGAAGGAGGTGTGACGCCTCCAAAGGTTCTCGCACCCTCGAAGTCTAACCCCCAAGAGGAAGAACAATTCCTTGGGCTGGATTCGACTGTTGTAAGGGATGATTATGGTCTAACAAGGTCCTTCCAGATATTTTCAAAGGCCTTGATTCACCATCTATATTGAGATGAGGCCAAGCCGCCTGTACCCCTAAGGGTCCACAATGCGCCCAGCCAGTACCGTTAGTATTCACTGCGAACTTGAGAAGGTCAAATTTCTCCAGTCCTTTGGTGCCCTGGATGACGCAACCACCAAGGCATGGTGGGAGAGTATGGTGATGTGCTTTGTGCTTCACGAATATACTTCCAACACAAAGGTCAGCATGGCGGTCTTCAACTAAAGGGGAGCGCTCTTCTATGGTGGAAGACGCTTCTGTCGCTTTTGAACATGGTCGTCGAAGATGTGTCATGGGAAATGTTCAAGGAACGGTTCCAGGAGAGGTATCTTTCTGAGGAATTCGTTGAGCGTCATCTCAACGATTTCAATCCCTTGTGACAGGGCGGCTGTACGGTGCCCGAATATGAGGCCATTCTTGGAGTTGTTTCAGTATGCTCTACGCCAAATTACCAAGAAACTTAAGTTCAACAAGTTTGTGTTTAGCCTTATTTTTAGGATTCAGCTTCTACTTCGGGTACCAGGAATACTGGATCGATGAAAGTGTGTTGGAATGTGGGGAGCCACATTACCAGCATGACTGCCCAATGGAGAGGACCAGAACATCTGGGTCAGTCGGACCCACTACTGTGGGATATTTGGGTAAGGCCCATCATATTCATGCAATGGTGAATAATCATCAGGCAGAGCACCATTCGACTATGCTGGAGACGTTAAGTATCGTTGTTGATCAGACCCTTAGTATTTGATAGACCTAGGTGCTTCAGAGAGTTTCATTTCTAGGGAAGCACTAAAAAGAATTAAGGTAAAGGCAGTCGAAGAGGATGAGTTTAGCTTGGTGGAATGGATTCTGGAGCCAAACAGAAGGTTGGTGGGTAGGTGACGAGTTGTAGCCTTAACCTGGGAGAGTTTGTCACTAGGACTAATCTGTAAGTCACGATCTTAGGATCTTATGATGTCGTGATCGGTATGGACTGGTTGGAATCACATGAGGCGATAATCAACTGTAAGATGAAATAGTTGAGCTTGGTTGTTGATGAGGGACAGAGACGCGTGATTGTAGGTCAGAACCAGGGAGTTTCCTTGAGGTTCATCTCTTCCTTGCATCTACGGAAGAGCATGCGTAAGGGACGTAAGCTTTATGTGATCCTTTTTTAAAAGAGAAGGGAGTAGTGGAAGTTATAAAACACCTTCCGGGGGTGAGAGAGTTTGCGGATGTCTTCCCTTAGGAGTTACCTGGGATGCCTCCAAAGAGGGAATTGAAATTTACCATAGACCTAAAACCAGGGACTAAACCGATAGAAAGAACGCCTTATCTGATGTCGACTCCAGAGTTACAGGAGTTGAAAATGAAACTGAAGGAGTTGTTGGACCTGGGACTTATACGTCCCAGTGTGTCACTGTGTGGTGCGCCTATTATTTTCATTCGAAAGAAGGATGGGTTGTGGAGACTCTGCATTGAATACCATCAATTGAACAAGGCAACGATCAAGAATCAGTATCTATTGCCAAGGATTAATGATATGTTTGATCAGATGAAGGGTGCAACGGTGTTTACAAAGATTGACTTGAGATCAAGGTGTCACCAGTTATGGATCAAGGAGGATGACATCCCTAAGAATGCCTTTAAGACAAAGTTTGGACATTACGAGTTTATTGTTTTACCTTTTGGACTAACAAACTCCCCTAGGGTATTTATGAGTTTGTTGAATGGATTATTCCGTGAATACTTGGACAAGTTCATCCAAGTATTCATTGACGATACTTTGATTTACTCTCGGATGATAGAGGAGCATGATGAACACTCGCACTTGGTACTACAGTGTCTGCGAGAGAACAAATTGTATGGGAAATTGTCTAAATTCTCGTTTTATCAATCGAAGATTCACTACTTAGAGCATGTCATCTTTGGCAAAGGTATCGATGTGGATCCAGCAAGGGTCGAGGCTATTATGGAATTTCCTGCGCCAATGAATGTTCTGGAAGTGTGTAGCTTCATGGGTTTAGCGAGATACTATCGATGGTTGGTCGAGGGTTTTTCGAAGATAGCAAATTCGATTGCGGAATTGCAGAAGAAGAACAAGAAGTTTGTTTGGACCAAGAAATTCATGGAAGCATTTCAGAGGCTCAAGGAGCTATTGAAGATATCACCATTACTAGGTCCCCGACATGGACACGGACTTCTTGGTATGCACTGATGCATCCAAGGAAGTCTTAGGCGGAGTCTTGATGCAAGACGGTCAAGTGATCGCTTACATCTCGAGAAAGTTGACAACACATGAGGAGAACTATGCAATGCACAATTTGGAGTGGTTATTCATTGTTTATTCCTTAAGAGTTTGGAGACACTACCTTATTGGAAGAAAATTTGAACTAAAAACAGACCATTGTGGATTACGACACATCTTTACGCAAATCGACCTGAACGCGTGACAACGGCATTGGTCGGAATTTCTTAGCGAGTACGATTTAGAGATTACTTACACAAAGGGAACAATGAACAGAGTGGTTGATGCATTGAGTCTGAGACCACATATATTTTTGGTGATGCCTCTTCAGACGAATCTACGTGAAAAGATTCTAACTTTATAGTGTGACGATGACTGGTACAAAGAGGTCAAGGATTTGTTTTGGACAAAACACAATGATGGTACCAAAAATGAAGGATTTACTATGGACAACGAAGTATATTTGAGATTTAAAGGTCGAATTTACGTACCACCCAACGATGAGTTGAGGATCTTGATCCTAAATGAGGCTCACAGAGTAGTATACATGGCTCACTCTGGACTCACGAAGATGATGACAGACCTTAAAACCCTTATTCTTCTAGAAAGGAATGAAGGCAGACATAGTCAACTACGTGGAAAGATGTCAAGAATGTCGGCAGGTGAAGGCTGAACATAGACATCCAGTAGGATTAATATAGCCACACTATTCCTGAATCGAAATGGGAGGTAAATTTTATGGATTTCATTTTTGGATTGTCACTGATGACAAGGAGACATGACTCGATTTTTGTAGTAGTCGGCACTCTGACGAAGAGTGCTCATTTATTCTTGTGTGTACGACGTATTAGGCACCAGACCTAGCTAGAGTTTACTCAACGATATTGTGAGGGCATGGCATGCCTAAGAAGAATATATTTGATCGAGGATCGATGTTTATTGGATGATTTTGGACTAGTTTCCAAGAGGCATTGGGAACCCAACTTAACTTTAGTATTGCGTATCACCAGGAGACAGATGGGCAGATGAACGAACAAACCAAATCTTGGAAGACATGTTGCACATGTACGTGATGGACCAACCGAAGCGTTGGGAAGAATTCTTTCCACTGGTAGAATTAGCATATAACAACAGTTATCAAAGCACCATTAAGATGGTGCCTTTCAAGTTTATTTACGAGCGACCGTGTAGGACGCCTTTGATTTGGGATCGGCTTGAGGATAGGGTCCTAGTGGGATCGGAATCGATCCAAGAAATGGAAGATTAAATGAAAACTAAAAGACAAAGGATCAAGGAAGCACAGGATCGGCAGAAGAGTTATGTCGATGCGTGTCGTTTCGACCGTAGTTACGATGTGGCGATCGAGCATTATTGCGGGTGAAACCGCATAAGAATTTGATCAAGTTGGAAAGGGTGCTAAACTATCTCCTAGGTTCGTTGGATCCTTCAAGATTGTGGAAAAGAGAGGGTCGTGGCCTATTGACTAGCCTTGCTTGATTCTTGAGGCATGTGCATGATGTCTTTCGTGTCTTTGTTTGAGACATTATGTTAGTGATCCTACATGTGTTTGACTTGAATACCTTGCATGTATCGGATGAGGGTGCGCTCACGACTGAGCCAATCCATATTTTGGACTATCACATTCGACGGCTACGGCATCGAACAGTAGATCAGGTCAAGTTCAAGTGGGACAGTTATAGTCTGCACTCGGCGACCTGGGACGGCGCATATGATATGCTCCAGCAGTTTCAATTTTTGTTTGATAGATAGACTTATGATATTGTGATACACTTTATTTCAGCATTTATATACTGTGAACCTTCAGGATGAAGTTTAAACCAATAGAGGGTGTATGTAACATCCCACTCTTGAGCTCACTAAGTGAACTTATCCTTGAGGACACTTGCTGGCAAGTGATCCGAATTATTATACTATCGATCGTTCAATTATGATTATGAGAAATTATGGATTGACGATATGTTATTTTGTTGTATTCACATAAGCAGGTGTTATTGACTGGGTTCTTCTGAGTGTGCAGGACTTTGGACATTGAGGATGCAGAGGCATTGATGAAACCCCTTGGAATCTGGATCAAGTCAGGGAGTGGACTATTGGGTTTGAATTTTATTGATGTGACACATGTACATATGATTAGATGTTATGATGATTAATTATTGTTGTTGACATGATTTGTTGATTGATGCATGCTGACAATAGCTTTCCGACCAAACTCACATGTAGAGTAGAGGGGTCACACAGGACAACCATAAACTTGAGGGAGAGGTGTGGACAGCAGCCCTACCACAACCTACTAACACACTCGTCGTGGCTCGAACTATAGGTTAACGATTACCTATTTCGAGAATACCCACGATGTCGTGAGGGCGGACTGCGACAGTCGCTCATGATGATTCTAAGGGGCACGTAATAAGGCAGGGGCCTTATTCCTTAGAGGCCCTTAGTCTCCCACAAGATCACTTGGCAGAGTATTGACTCCAGGGGTTTTTGATGTCTACCAAGTCAGTCAAGAGGCGAGTGGCACCCTTGGAGAACGTAGTGCATCCTGAAGGGCACATCGCGCAAGGAAAACGAAAAGAGGTGAGTGTCACCCTTGGAGTATGTAGTGTGTCCTGAAGGGCACATCGCACAAGGAAAACGGAAAGAGACGAGTGGCACCCTTGGAGCACGTAGTACGTCCTGAAGGGCACGTCACACAAGGAAAACGGAAGGAGGTGAGTGGCACCCTTGGAGCATGTAGTGCTTCCCGAAGGACACATCGCGCAAGGAAAATAGAAAAAGGTGAGTGGAACCCTTGGAGAACCTAGTGCATCCTGAAGGGCACGTCGCGATTTCAACGAGTAAGTGAATAAACCTAGTCGGCCTTAAAATGAATGATGTGATAAGTAAGATTTTAAAACAATTTCCCTAATAAAAATGTCTCCCAGCCTAGTGAAATTAAAATCTAGGTCGAAGTAACACATGTGGTCAAAAAAATAATAATCATAATTAAACATGTAACAAGAAGGGGGTAAGAAATTCAATTAAATTATTAAAATCAAATTACAATGTGGGATTAAAATTTTAAAAGGGAAATGATTGTTTAATCTACATGTGCTAATTTAATTTTTAATTAAAAAGAAAAAGGGGTAAATGGTTGTTTTTCTACACTTGTTAATTTGAGTTTTAGTTAAAAGGGGAAAAGAGGGAAACTTAAAAGAAATAGGAAACTAAAGGAAAAAGGGGAAACATAAAGAAAAAGGGAAACGTAAGGAAAAAGTTGAAGATCTAACTTAGTAAGGAATCTTCCCTTTGAGAACTTTCTAATTATGAACTCAACTAGGAATTTAGTAAAGGCGTAAGTAATTTAAGATGTGTAAGGGAATATGGGGACACCAAGGAGCATTTTTAGGAATGCTTTTAGGTGGGTGAGGGAAATAGGAATAATTAAATAATTAATAAAATTAATTTTTTGGTGCAACTAGGGGGATGGGTGACATGTGTACAAGGGAGGTTTTTTCTGATTAAATTAATGAAAAAGAAATTAAATGAGAATTTGGGAAAGAAATCACTAAAAAAATCTATAAAAAGGATGGAGGAGGAGGAGTATGGATCTCATCTTTATGCGTAACATTACGCTGCTGAATTTTTGTCTTGACTGAACTTATCTTGTGGGACTTGGGATACTCAGCTCGAGTAACGAGTGGTAGCTTGACCTTGCAAGGTGAGCTAGGTGCTAGTTGCTCTTTGGTATAGTGTGTGTGGCCCCTTTGCAGCTCGGGGGGCTCAGGGGGAAGAAGAGTACCCCTAGCGTTGGCTGGGAGGTATCGGTGAGGTCACATCGGTCCACAAGCGGAAGTTGGACGGAGCGCACGGGGGATAGAAAATACTGAGCAGATGTGTTTGGCTAAGGTACGCCGGTTTAAATTGTTACTTGCAATGAAATTAAATTTACACATGTTATTTCTCTGTACTCGGTTTAAGATTTCATTTCCATGCATTGTCTTGCACTTGCTTTCCTACGGTATTGTAATCCCCTTGCTTGTTTTCTGAATGGATTTCCCTTGGTGAATCCAACTTCTGATTTCAATAACTTATATATGTGTGTTTTATTGATTATTATGAAAGATTGTGCTTTATCTTCCACCCTTATCCCTAGGTCATCAGTCCATGCCTCAGCAATCGGCCAGGAGCCGAATCGACGGTCATCACTTCGGTGTTTAAATACCTATAGATTCAAATGCCCTTCTTTTATGTGCATGGATGATGAGTGAAGGACAAATTTTTCCCAGCTTTCTATCACTGAGTTATCTCTACATTTTTCTCTTACGATCAATCTCAGATCCTTGTGTTTCTGAGAATGAGCATCCTTGCGTTTTGATTGAATTATTGCGGAATGATTTATCCTTATGTCTTTGTGTTTGAGTATCTCTACGTTGATTGATTCATCTCTGATTGATTGACATATGAATCTGTGTTTCCTTTATGCAAATCTATGCATCCTCCCCAAATTTTCTCAGCCTTTATCATTTTATAGACATCTTTACTCCACGAATTTTCTTGGTTTCCTACACTACTTTTACTCCTCGATTTTTGGCATAAGACACAGCCTTTACTCCACGATTTACCCAGCGTTGTAAATGGAAAATCTCTGATTTTTTATGATTCCAACTTTGAGGATTGGTAATTCTCTTATTTATTTGTTTGCGATATAGGCGATATCTGTTGCAATAGTAACATTGTGATATCTAATGGATATCTAGATAATAGATATCTAATGAGTTGTTTGAATATTTAATGGATATCTGTAATAACATTGCAACAATGATAGTTAATTATCTGCGTTGTTAAAACTCGGCTTCCCTGAAATATAATTGTTAGAACAACGATTTCTATCAATGCTTTTGTTTACAACCTTATCAATGTGATTTCTATCATATTGTATATTTTAGACAGCAAAATCATATCATTATTGCACCGCGATATTGGCATATGAACAAATTTTTCACCATGAATTATGGGAGAAATACCCAATCCGGACACCTCGAATACACCCAGCCATTACCACTGCATTTGATCGCATTAGAATAGCAGTTGACAACAATTTATTAATGTTTACAGTGAATTATTTAATTATTGTGAGCATAATGGTATGACTGTGTTTATGATAGTGAAACTTAATTGTATGATGGCGTTTTGATATGTATTAAAGGATAGCGATGTTGTTATAATTGTATCATTTAAGGAGAGCGAATTATTATACTTATTCCAGTTTAAAAAGCGAAATTTTATATTGGTTCAGTTGAAGGATAGTGATGGATAGCCAAATAATATATGTTTGTGT
>SNQJ01S0256086.1:0-12528 GCA_010110895.2 Picea sitchensis | reverse complement strand
AACTGACATGCTAACACTATAAACAAAGATCTTCTACATCAAACCCTAAAACGCATCCAGAAACCCCCAGTGTATCAGATCTGCATGTTAGAGCAGTAAGATCGTAGCAAATATCTTGATCATCCGGATCAGGGATATTTCAGAGAGAGCAGTGGTAGTGATGCTGATTTTGATGATGACGACATGGAGGACTACTGACAGTCTTGTGCTATGGGATTCTTCCATCTACCGTTATAGTATCTACCCTATTTTCTATTTTCTATTGGCATTCCCACCTATTTGTAGGCTGTAGCAGTGACTCAGGAGTCTGTATGTATGTAACACATTTGATTTTGATAACTTAATGAGAAAACTGCATTTATGGTTCAAATTTCTTGTGTGTTTGTCATTTTATCATCATTGATGTAGTACTAGTTGTATGATTGAATTTGTATCATCATCATGTAAATGTTTTAGTTTCTAAGTTCTAATACAATTTGAATCTTTATATTTATATTTCATTTTTGTATGTGTAATTCATAATTTATTTTATATATAATGTGTCCTCTTTGTCTTGTTTCCGGGGTCACCATGTCACGTGTCAGACACTCGTAATTCTGTGTCCTCCGTGTCCCCATCTCAGGGGACTTAGATGATATGAAATTTTAGATCTGGAAATGAAATTCTGATCACAATTTGATGGCTGGAAATGATTATCATAAAATCTGCACTCAATATCTTGCTGCCCCAAACAATTTTCAGCCCTGAAAACATGATTTCCAGCTGAAAAATCACATACATTTTCACAAAAAACTGAAGAAAGAGATGGCCCTCATCCAACCTCTACAACCTGCTTGGGATCTTTTTGGACTTTTCAAAATTTAATTGGAGCCAAATCTAGCATTTGGTGGCCTCTGGTTCTCTTCAATTCTGATTGGGTCTGCTTAAATTTTACCCTTATTCGTATGAGATTTGATAAAATTGGTAAGCTTATCCCTGTTTATCCAAATGATTCTGTTGCTCTCTTTCAACTCCTTTAATCTCTGCATTTTTTAATTTTTGACCAGAGTTGTTCTAGTCATTAGTTGGTGGCTCTGAATGTTCTTCTATATCTTTCTTCTAGATATTCCAACTTGTTAACCTTGGTCCCAACTCCCAAGGCATCTTAATTTTTCTGTTCTAATCTTCTTGATTAGTTACCTTTTGAATACTTGTTTATATTTCCAGGTAATTGCCATTTCTGTGTTGTATCATAGAAGCTTTTCCAGATCCCTTGTTCAAGCTGACATTATAAGGAGAAAATGCTGGTCCTTTCCTTCTCCAAGATCAGGGCCATCATCTTTTTACATCACTGCTCTGAAACAACTTGGGGGAGGTAGCTTAGAATATTCTCTTGCTTCCTATCCCTAACAACTTGTCTGATTCTCAGCAAGTCTCTGGTCTTGCTGATTGGGTTTCTGACTTCTCTTCTTCTCTCATTATCAACTAGAATTTCTTGTCAAGAGTAATCTATTGCGTGGTCGGTCTATGTAAAAAGGTGACATTCCTATTTCCTGCTTTTATTCAATTCATTCTTTGCCTCCAAAAGTTTTTCTTCTTGCCTCCATTTCGTCTAGATTTGTTAGGATTTGGCTTTTCTCTACTAGCAGCTATGATATCATATCTCCCTCTTGAATCTTGCCTTGTTTTTCACTCAGTTTCTTTTCTAGGTTATCTTGATTCTTTATCTCAGAAGATGATTGGAAAAGTGCATGTTATAGCTCTTTGGTTGCTTCTCAACAAATTCTAACCTTCTTTCTAGAGTGTACATTTTTGATGCATGGTTTGGCTCCCCTTCACAAAATTTTCATGTCATCCTGGAGGTCTGAATCAGTTAACCACATTTTCAATGTCATTTTTCTGAAATTTGAAGGGCATATTTCCTAGTTTAGAATTCCCTAGTATGTGAAGGTTGATTGGCCAATAGTTTGATGCAGCATCTCTAAGGACATGTATCCATTTTCCTGATCTCCCTATACTATGTGTTGCTGATCACAATCCTATCAATTCTTTCTTTGATTGTTGTTGCTCTACAGGTGGCTCGACCTCTGCAGTATTCTGTTTCCACTCATTTTTGTTTATAATGAAACACTGTTATTGAAGTCCCCTTTAATTACCTAATCGAACTGCTGCTTTAGACCTTTGTACAATTCTAGTTATTGCCAGCATTTCATCTTATCTTGGTAACTATTTGTCTGTAAACATTGGTTTACCGATGAATCAGTTTTCAAGGTTCTATTGCATATCTCAATTATCATCTGGCATCTTCCTCCAAAGGAATATTTAACCTCTACCTTCATGGGATACCAAAGTATAGCCAATATCCTGACTTTTGCTCCAATTGCCAGACAATCACAGGCTTTTTAATTTTTTTTTTGCCATCTCCTTTGCTCCTTCTGACATTTTTGTCTTGTATCAAACATATCTCAGGCTTCTAAGTTCCTAGGAACCTTCTGATAGCTCCTGTTGTCATTTCTGAGTTTAAACTTGGGTGTTCCAAGATGTCATAATCATTACTTAATTGCATTTGATGAATTTATCTTCCTTGTATTTTGGTATTGATGTCTGCTTCCTTGAATCCATTAATTCTGTTCATCTTGAGACTTGCTTTCACTATTATGCTTTTCTTCCCTTCTTTGGGAGTTGCCCATATTTTTTTTTTTGTTTCTCAGATTTGGAGATCTTAGTCCCTCTCTCTTCTTCTCTATCACTTTCTTGATCCAGACTTTGGGTTCTTTTTTTATTTTCTTCATCAATTTGAGCTATTTTTGGTTTCTTTCCCTTGTTCTTGATTTGTGTCTTTTTAGTTCACTTGGGATGTGCCTTCATCTACCCGTTCAGTAGTTGGCTTCTAATTTGTTCACCATTCTGTGAACTTGCCTTTGCACCAGATTCTCATTATTGTCGTTATTTGAAGTTTCTTTTACTCCATTACTCATAATCTTATGAGTCTCCCTGGTTTTTTGTATTGCTTCTTGCCCTTTCCTTCTAATTGATCTTCCCAAAGACTACTGGCATATTATTGACTGTAAATGCATTTGAAGGTTCTTTGGCCATTTCTTCTACGGAGACTGAAGTCAGATGTTGAAAAAAGTTTGCTTCCTAAAAGGGAAATCATATTGAAAGTTAGAATGTCACAATTGCAAAAACAATTTTACCGAGCATCGCTTCAAAAGACTTGGATGTTGTCAATCTGGATGAGAGCATAGTGCCTTTTGAATATAGCCATGCAATCACAGAAGTGTTGCAACCATCCATATCTCTTTCAGGGTGCTGATCCAGGCTCACCATACACCACTGGAGACCATCTAATCACCAATGTGGGTAAGAATTGTCTCATGATACATTATTTAGTTTTCATCCTGCACTTTTGTTTTCTTTTGGATAAGTTGCTTCCAAAACTGAAGGGGTGTTATACCAGAGTTCTTATTTTTTCACAGGCAAGTCATTGAATTCTCATTTCAGTCCATTGTTTTTAAAAATAAATCCAAGAACATGTCAGAAATATTTGCTGCTTGCAACAGATGAGGAGACTTATTGACATTCTGGAGACTTATTGTATGTTCCATGGTTATCAGTATTGTCAAATTGATGGTAATACTTCAGGAGAGGATCGTGATGGTAATAGATTATTTCAATCAAGAAGGTAGTGAGCAGTTTATTTTCTTGCTTTGAACCAGAGTTGGAGGTCTTGGTTTTAACATTGCGACGACAGACGTGGTCGTTCTGTATGACAATGACTAGTATGGATATCATTTAGGAAAGTCTAATGTCTACACAGAAGCTTAAAATATTGTGGCATATTGAGAATCTGAATATTTGGGTTTGCAGGAATCCATAAGTGGATTTACAAGCCAAGCACAAGATTGTGCACATAGGATTGGACAGAAGAAAGAAGTTCAAGTTTTCCGCTTTTGTACAGAGGTTGCTGTTTTTTACTTGACTACTAGCACTGTGCACATGTTCGACATTATATTTGTGATGTCTGTAACTACAAACTATTTAATATACTGGAAAAATATTTCTTCATTCTCATCACATGAAGAAATATATACATCTAACATTTCATCATCGTACAAGGGTTTTTCTTCAAAAACAACACTCTCCAAATTAACCATTACATCATCAAAATCTGAATTTTGAAAAGAATTACAAGTTGCATTATCCTTGTTTTCATGTGAAAATGAGGTGAAAACTTCATGAACAATGTCTTTTTCTACATGGGGGTGCAATATGTTTTTCAACAAATACATTACCCATTTTTGAAATATAATGTGTTACCCACCATTTTTTTTTTCTGAGACTTTGGGGTTTCTAAATGTTAAAAACCAAAGTTCTCATTCATAATACACCAGATAGATCAAGAATAATATATGAAAACCACACTTTATTATAAGAAAACCCTTGAGGTAGGGCAACACCATACAATAGATCCTATTATGGAAGAGATCCTATCCAGTTCACTTGCCTCTTCGAGGGTGCTTTCTCCCATTGAGTTATCGTTCCAAATACAATACTTCTCTTCTATATTTCATTACATTGTTTGAACTCCTTTATATAGTGCTACTAACCACCTAAGAACATTCTAGAGGAAGAAGCTTCTAGAAGCAAAACTTTCTAAGAAATCATCTTACATTTATTATATCTAACTGCCATAATGAGCCTTATTTAATACTATAGTAGACCTAGTCCATCTTACATTGAATGACCTTTACTATTATAACTATGAGATCTTCGGGTCCTTCCACTACCTCTCTAGCTACCTAACATTCCATCATTTTTATGAAAACGTTGTCTTCAACGCTTGTTATGAGGGTGTACAACCATATACCAGGGTCCCATGGATAAATGTGGACCATAGTGCTGAAGTAGACTATAGAACCAGGGTCCCATGTAAAAATGAAAACCATCATGTTGAAGTAGTTCCACTACCATTGTAAACTGAGGTCCCCTGTCCAAGTGTTCATGTGAACTCTATACAGAAGATATCGAAACCTAATAACCAATTTAAAATGATGTTCCAAAGGTCGACACCTGTCATGTGGATCCAAATAAGAAGATCCATTCACATAGTGGGAAAGGGTTGTAATTAAATCTGGAAGGAATAATACCACTGTAGAATATGCAGGGTGGACACTGATAATCATAACTGACTCTTGATTTATTATATTGATGTTCTCTACAGAAGGTGGAGTAGTGTCAACAAATAAAATATGAAAGTGGTTGTCATCCTATAAATGACAACTATCCATATACCAATCATCACAATTTACTTCAAAATCATACCAAACATATACTTCTTGAGTATATGCATCCATGATGTCCTCCATAAGATATCTCTCATGTATGCTAACCAAAGACCTTTCAACATTGTGACAACTGTCATTGACAACTTGTAGACCCTCTTGGAGATGGTGCTCAATGGTTTCAATCTTCTGTCTATTTTCCATGAGAAGTCGAATATCCATTTGAAATACCACATATAATATACCAAAATGAAGATCTTAAAATTATCTATTCAATGGCACTGATCTGGGAGCAATCTGAGCACTCTGTGAAAAATTCCGAGTTCTGTAGTTCCGTCGTCGTCACGAAAAACCCTAAAAAATGCCCAATTTTAAATTAACGATATCTTCACTTCCGAAGTTTCAATTTAGGTGTTTTTTTTTTGAAATCAACTATTTTTGAAAGAAAGAACTCAGATCTATAATTTGTTTTAGTAGATTCGACCTCTAGGTGCTACAAAAAAAAAAAAATTGCATCGTCGTCGACAAAAAACAACCTGAAAAATTGCAGATTTTAAAATGTCGATATTTTGACTTTCCAGACTTCATTTTGGACGGGTTTTTTTTTTTTTAAATTGGATGTTTTTTCTGAGAAGAACTCAGTTCTACAACCCGTTTCTACAAAATTTTCACAGAAATATACATAAATTGTTCGGAATTTCGCGTCCCTATTTTTCTTCTTCGAAAAAATCTGCAAAAATAAAAAAATTGCCCACACTTCTTGCCAAGGAAAGTGCTCTGATACCCCTTGTTAAGTAACTGAATAGATTTGAAAATAAATCTCAAAATAAACCTATAATATCAACAAGAAAAAACCAAACCATTCACCAAAACACTGAACACAAGAAATAATCAAAACCTTTGAGGTAGGGTAACACCATATATTAATCCTTAAGGAAGGATAACACTCCTAAAAAAATGCTTGATACATTCACAATATTCTTCACTATGCTTCATTACATTGGTTACACTTCTTTATATAACTCTTTTTATCTCTTAGGAACCTTCTAAAGAGTCTTCTCACATTTATTATATCTAACTATCACATCAGACCTTATTTAATAGTGGACCTAGTCCACCTTACATTGAATGACTTCCACTAATAATACATAACTACATTCTCATGTATTGAATGAATTCCACTAATAATACATAACTATATTTCCATTAGGTACCTACCTAGGTATACTACATTCCATCCCCCTTCACATGTTTCGTCCTCGAAACACAAGAAGAAACCATACAATATGATCGGCTAAGCAATGTAGCCAACTGATACTAAATACGACTATCCATCAATCTTATTGGAAGTTGAACATGATGTTCATCTACTGTTTTGCCACTCTGATTTTACTTTGCATCATGTTGGGGTTGCCATGAGATTGTTTCGCTAGTCGAATGTCTTCCGGCAGTGCTAATAGTCCTCCATACACCTCTTGCTTGGTTTTCTTTCTGGTGTCTTGCTGGTGCATAAATGTGTTGAAGCTCATGCCCCTACTTTGATGATCGTTGTTTCTCTATATGATGTGGATGGCGATATACAACAACTGTAGGAATCTGTTTTTTTTTCAAATCTGTAACACATTGTGCCTTTCAGTCAATGACCTCCTTGGATTCATTATTGTATCCTTCTTGTGGCTTTGCTTCATTTCCTTCAGTAGACTTTGCCTCTGATTCAACTTCAGAGTCTACCATAACTTTTTTGTTGGCCACCATGGACCCATCTTTCTTACTAAGAGAGATCCTGCAATGTAATTTTCTTTTTTTTGTACTAAAGCTTTATAAACTTCTTTTGCACATTAATATTAATTGTATCAACTGATTCCATCCAAGGATATCCCAAAACAATATCCACTTCATCCATATCCATAGCATACAATTTTGAATGCAACACATATTTGTCCATGGTGATCTTTAAATCTTTAAAAATTTGAACATTTTCACCCTCAACCTGTGTTTTTTGAACATTCGTTGCAGGAACTTGCAATCTATTGACCAACTGAACATTGATAAAATTATGCAGGCAACTAGGGTTACTAGAAACAATGATATTTTCTTTATGAATACAACCATTAATTTGTAATATAGATGTCACATGAAAATAAACCCTTGGTGCACTTTTTATCTTGTTTTCCAACATGAGACCACCTATTTAGAAACAAATTTTCCAATTCTTCATATGGAAGTCTCATTAGCTGGAAATAGTCCAATGACTCCTTCCATGTTGATACATCCTCTCTGAAATGAAGAAATAACGAAAATTTCCACCGTTATTTCCATTTTGACTTGTGGGGCTTTATAAATTCTTCAATACTAGGACCATTATCATTGCTAGTAAAATGCATTTTGCTTGGAATAAATCTTCAACTAAAAACTAAAGCTTAAAAACAACTTTACTATGCAAATCGCGCGACTTTTTTCTGGAAAAGCCCTGAAAAACTACATATTCTTCTCACATTTATTATATCTAACTACCACAGTAGACCTTATTTAATATAGTGGATCTAGTCCACCTTACATTGAATGACTTCCACTAATAATACATAACCACATTCTCATGTATTGAATGAATTCCACTAATAATACATAACCACATTTCCATTGGGTACCTCCCTAAGTACCCCATATTACCTCCCTAGGTATACTACACTGAATGTACTTTTGAACAATGGTTATGGTACTTTTGAGCAATTATCAAGCCCCAACCAACTCCCAAGGATAAGAAAGTTGTTTTGTTATCCATGGTCAAGTGGACCAGGTCATTATTGGTGTTGTGAATCCATTAAACTTGCGATCTCGGGGTTGTGGTTGTTCATCAATTGAACTAGATTACCCCATGGACTCCCAAGATGCAGTGGCATATTTTTTATTACAAAATAGAAGATGTAATACAAAGTTTGTAGGCATGACTCTCATGTAGAGAAAGAACGAATATCAATGTCCAAAGGAGCATTTATCGATTATGCCATTGTCACAAGCCTGGTGAAGCATGAGTGTATTAAAGTATTCTTGACAAGCAAAAAAGTGGTGTATTGAACCCTAAGAAGATGAGGCTGGTGATTCATCCCAAAGAGCAAGGGAATTCTAGCATTTCTTTTTCATTGGACCAGGAATGCATCGACTGGCAGAAGAATCCATGCTGCCTCATTTTCAATACTTACAGTTTGTTCCATTCTCCATGAGGGAAGTATGGATGAAATTTCCAATGAAGTCAAGGTTTCTATTGGTATTGGACATGAAACAGGTTCACTAATTTCTACGAAGAAGAAATTTCCTGTAATTGACAATTTCATCCTACATACTGCCAACAAATTTGAACCACTTCATTTTTCAAATTCCAATACATTTGCTACAATGAATGATGTTGGCATTATTTCCACTAATTTGGAGTTGAGTGGCAAAGGTGTAAACATTGAAAATGATGTGAACAAAATGCATGATAGAGCTACATGTGTGCAAGAGTTTGAACTTGATTCTAGCTCTAAGTTGGTGGGAAATAACACTATGCAACAACTTCAATCTGCAAATGTTGACACTATTGAGGTTGCTGTAGAGGATATGATTCCTTTGCATGTAGACATTCCTTTGTCATGTGCAACAAGATTTGGAGCAAAGGCAGGTAATGGTCAAGTTTCATACTTTCAGAATGAGGATAAAGGAAGGTCAAATTTTGGAAAAACATCAACAATGGCTAAGGCGTATCATGGCGATGCAAGCAACAGTTCGTTGGCGAGTTTGACCAACAATGCATCAGGTGGGTCATAAATTACCATAAAAAAGATTGTAGCCAAGACGTTTGGTTAATACAAGAAATCTTTGTTTTCTTAATATAACACTGCAAGCACTCCTATCATGTTCACCTTGCTTCCAACTTTTGAAGACCCTAAAATCTCGTGATATCCTTGAGGTTGACTATCCAACACTTCATGCATTTGTTGAGTTTGTGGTCAAGTTTGAGGAATATGAATTTATTGACATGGATTTGAAAAAGGTGAAAAGCGAGGTGGAAATCCTCCACATTATCAGAAGGGTTACATTTATGTGAGCCTGTGAATCTTTCAAATTTTTAAATGAAGACTGAATGGGATTCATAGGGGTATTTGATGGGTTTTTGGAGACCACTTTGGAGGATGCATAACCAACAAAGATGTGGCGAATTTGGGCTAACTACACTACATATTTCTAGCACACTATACCCACGTCCTATAGCAGAACAACAAACTCTTATACAACTGAGTTGCTTGAAGAATACATCACTAACCTTGTATGCATTCACAATAAAGGAAGTCGTGATCATTTTGATTAGCTTCTTGGATGGTCTCATTTTCCCTGAGAGCTAATGCAAAAAGAGGTATATTGAAGGTGTTTTCAGCATTGCCAATATTACAAAAGATGCACTAATTTGAAATGATTGCAAGACATCAAATAAGTGATACATTTTCAGATCATATGGGTGACTTATCTCTGAAACTGAGTTTCCTAGCAGATCGAAAATAATTTGAAGGAATAGGTTGTTGTATATATGTGTGTGTGTGTGTGTGTGTGTGTGTGTACAAACATACTAAAATTTTGCTTGGGTTGACCAGTGTAAGGCTGAGGGCCAACCTCTTTTTGGTCTTGATGCTGACGTGGATTTAAGTGGCACCCTTTTAAAATTTTGAAGACTTGGAAGGTTGACCTATACACTTTGGAAGGATCATTTGAAGAATGTATGTGGTTGAAGGGCCTTTGGACACTAGATGCTACATCTTGAAGCCTTTGCTTGCCATCATTTATGGAGATACCCACCTTTTGGGTGGATTTACATGTGGCACGAAAAGCCCCATCTTTGTATATTTTAGATTATTTAACTAGCGATGAGGGCCTTTTGCCCCTCCTTAGGCTAGATTAAAGGTTTTTATCTTAGGAAATTGATATTTTAATATAAAGGAAGTTGAACATCTCCTCTATAAATAGAGTTGCACTTCCTCTAATTTTCTCATGGTTGGATTGGGGGAGAAATCCCATAGCAAGCTTGAAATTTTAGAAATTTCAAGTACTTTTGTCTTGGGTTTGTGTTATGGATGGAAGACTAAAGCGTCTTCATTGAGGAGACTATTTGTGGATGATTTTTGCAATTTCTTTGATGATTCATGGCAAGGGTTTATGGATGAACAAGGATTTACCTAGCAAGTGTTCCTTTTTAAATCTATGTGGATTTATTTGGTGGATGTATTAAGTGAAAATGTGCTTGTCAAGTGGTGAAGGTGCATTTTCCTTGTATTTTTCTTGGATGGATCCCATCTTGTAAACCCTAGGAAGAGCTATAATGGAGAACCTTCCCTTGAAGTTGTCTTGAAGCTTGTACAAAGGACATAGGAGAATCTTCTAGGGTTAGTAGTGGACAACCATAGTCATCACCTAATATCCATTCTTTACCTTATTCAAGAGAGTCCTTGGTTGACCCCATATGCCCAATGAAAATACACCAGTCTTCGGTCCTTCCATCATCTTTCATACCCTAAAATTTACCAAAACCATTTTGCTTGAATTTTTTCTTCACATCACCTTGAGCTTCATTGCCTTAAATCCTAGCAATCTTAACCTAGGGATACCCCCCCCTTGAGTTGGAGGAGAGTCAGCCTGAAGTGAAAGAGCGTTGATGATGTGAGAATGGCCTCCCTTTGAGTTACATCAAATCACACTTGAATTTTCAGAGTTTATCTCTATAAGTGCGAGTTTGTGTGACAATAATATGAAAGTGGTTTATGGGATGGAGAACAAGGCTACAATTTATCCTTAGTGGTCTCTCTCCGAGTTACACTGGATCACACTTAGCTTTCATAATTTATCTTTATAAGTGCGAGTTTGTGTGGTAACAATATGAAAGTGGCTAATGGGATGGAGAACAAAATTGCAATTTATCTTTAAGATGAACATATTTTATTCTAATATATTTTACTAAATAAACATAAACATCATATTTTATTTTAATCTCAACCAAAAGAGGACTTCAAAGGTTCTTTTCATGGACAATCATCAAACCAACAACCTTATCTTCTACTTTAGCACAAATATCAATTAAAAAATATGACTCATATAAATCTGTTATATGTTCCTCATTATTATATCCACACATCCAATAATTCTGAAATTTTTAAAGAATATATGGAAATGACTTTATCTCTTTAGGGTTGAAATCATAATACCACTCCTATGCATTCTTTCTATTTAGAAAAATGCAAAAATTGTCATAAAAACATTTTGATGAACAATATTATTTTTTATAATAAATTTCATGATTGATGAGAGATGCATAAAATTCAAATATGGGTGTCCCCCAAAATCTTGGAACATGATGAAGAATCCAAATCCAAGGTTGAAGATGATGTAGAAATTGAATAATGCATGAAAAATTTGAAGGGGTAAACAAATCTTCCAATTTTTTTTTTTGGATGGAGCCATTAATTAAAATCTTCAAAATGTTGAAATATGGAAATACATGCATGCCATAATACCTCATACACAATTTGAAATATGGAATCATCAATGTAAGATCTTCAAGTTTTTTTTTGTTGTCTTCACCTTCAAAATTATCAATCCATCAAATGTGGAGTCGTCGATATAAAAAAATATCTTCAAAACAAAACTCTCATCAAATAATGTCTTATAAGAAAATGGACTTTACCTTCGACAACGATGCCAAAATGTTACAACAAAATCTAGCACCCACAAAAGTGTAAAGTTCCAATCAGTAAGGTGTTAGTTTTGTGCAACGTAGGAAGGTTACCCATTGTCACCTCAATAACTCTTTTTCTCTCTTTTAGTTGGCTCTCCTCCAACTCAAGGGAGGCTTCCCTAAGGATAAGACTATCAAGGCTATAAAGTGGGGGCTCAAGGTGAAAAATGAAGAGTAAGCCTAGGTGAAAAATTAAAAGTAAGCCTCGATAAAACAAGGTGGTTGTAGTGATGGTATGTGGTGATGGAAATGGAAAAGGGGGTATGGAAAGGAAATGAAAGAGAAACGAGGGGAACAAGGAAATGGGATGATGTAAGACTAGTGCCCATCAATCAAGGGCTAATGGAGTCATGAAACATTGAATGAATGACATAACTAATTTGTTCCAATCAACTACTTTGAGGTAGGCTATATGGTTGAAAACTGTTAGTTTACCACATTCAACCTCTTGGATAAAAAATCTTATTTGATGCATTCATCACTTGGGTGTGTACTTAAGGTAAAATG